>JAQGAK010000171.1:0-130428 GCA_034696945.1 Lipothrix lubbocki
GTCAATATTTACTCGTCGATCATTACAACAGATATTTCTTTAAAACTCTTTCAATTGCAAGCATACCACCCAATTATATCGCCAGAGAAATCTGTAAAAACATGTCCAGACATTTCTATACCTTCTGAAATGGCGGAAAAAGCTTCAGTCCCAGGCATACCGAGTTCTCTGGCAAAATTACCAGATTTCTCTTTAAAAACCCCATGTTTTTTTCTAAGCGTGTACATAATAGGTTTCACATGTACTATAGAAGGGAATACTTTTCAAATTAATTTCATTAATAAAGTCAAAAATTTACAAGGAGTAAAATATTTTATGAACAACTTAGCCATCCTGAAGTACTATTTGTTGTAGCTAGTAGCTACTTACTGTACTGTATACGTATATGCATTAACACACTTGTATAAAAAAGTTCTCTGGTCTAACGGCAAAGATGGGCAAATGCAATAATTGCATAAAGCCACGTCATTACAATACTTCAAAATCTGAACAAGTACATTGTATAATATAGGAAGAGATGTATTAACGCAGCTTGAGATGTCTTTACCCGAACGTGCTTACTGTCGATTGATGACTATTCGACTGAAATGACTATGAAATGAAGATGACGTGTGAAACGCATTTGTCCGTGCTTATACAGTTCGTCACCTCTTAAACCTAATCTCTTCTGTGTTCCAATAGGCGATTTAAACAAATAACAATGAGTGACATATTGTGAAAAAATTGAGTTCCATCAACAACACACTTTAAAATAATAACTTGTAGTGAATCTTGACGTTAGAGTAGTAAACTCATGTGTCGATTAATTTGTTCCCATTAAATTTATTTCCTACTACATTCATGTACCTGCGTTTATTGACATATGGTGACCAATTACTACATGTGCACACTCAATCATTTATAATTTAGTTAGGTGTTAATTCGTCACTTGTACCCACACGCAAAAACACAAATATGACGAAGGCATAGGGTTACATAATCAATCTGTTGTAAACCTTTAGTTCGACAGTTTTCAAATAATTGCTCATATTTCATGATGCAACTCTTATTCATGCATATTCGCCATATATTTGAGCTATGGTCGTTTCCTTATTGATTGTGTGTCTTTGATTTCTTTCAGTGTTCATCTTCTTATACCGACAATCTTCTAGTTTTGACTATACAGACAATCGGCTAGAAAATTTTCTGGTTCTTATACCGACTATATTTTGTTTCATATGAAGTCTTTTATGTACAGACGGTATACTTAGCGCTTTAGCGCAGAAGGGAATTCGCTTAAATTCTTTATATACGTACATACATCAGTCACAATATTGTTTTAAATATGGTTGTTTGTTCCCAGTGTGTTTTTCCTTTACAAATAACTTTTATTATATAGCTCCTCTGTATTGTCCGTGCAGTATATTATTAAGTTGCTTTGCGCGACAAAAGATCATCGTGATGATTCAGATTTATGTAGCGCTGTCAATATGGTAATAGTAGGTATGTTGTTTAGTTAATGTATGGTTCGTAATGATAACGCCGTCTGTCACATCCAATGAGCCACTATAATCAGACGAACTTAAACTGATACATGTATAATAAAGCTAACATAAATACGTATAAGCGAAAGATATATGACTATACTTGTATATTAGAAATAACTTAAATATGTACATACTAATAAGTTTAACTTTACCTCTGCCGCTATCCTGTTCGATATATATGGTACATATATCAATACTTTCGTGTAATGTAATGATGCCTAAACCACGGAATGTACATCTTTTGTATGATGAGAGCAAGTTGTTATGTCCTCATATAATCCACAGATACAGGTACAAATGCACTTAATAATAATACATGTAAATCTTATTATTAATTTTCGAAAACTAGAGACCGAATCCGTTTTCCCTACAAGGCTAATAATGCAGAGATTCGATCAGACAATCTGTGTGCATGTAATTCGGTGGAATCCAACCGTTGCTATTATATTTGTATTTCGTGTGATAGACTTGTAAAAATAAAAGTATAACAAACGGCAAGTCATGAAAATATTTGATTGTAGGCGACAATAGTACTTATGTATGTTTTATGGCAAAGCAGGCCATGTCGAACATATACATTTATCATTTATGAAATCTTCCCAATGTCCATATACCTACTCTTAACATCCTGTACACTGTGTTACATTTTAAAGATTAATGATACTTTCTTTTATTTAGCTGCTTTTCACTCTGTATTTAGATGACATAAGTTGATACAAATGCCCTGAAATTGATCTTTTATTAGTTTGTGTATACTACTATTGCTTGTCTTCAGCGCTGCGAGTTTAAAGCCCTGCACGCCACACTGAGCAATCCAATTAAATAAAACTTTATTTTTGACATGACTGATTCTTAAATTCTAAATGGGCAATATAATATAAAGTTTGTTTATAAAGTGAATGAAAAATATCTGTGTGGCAGAAAATTGTTTTACTTGCGCTATTATTCAATAAATAGAAATGCAAAATAATATCCGCGATTCTTTCTCTCGACTTATATTAATGGATGTCGTAAATTTCCTTAAAGGTGATCGTATAAGAAGATCGTAAGGTTACGTACATACGAACTAACATTATACGCACGTTGTTGTAGAAATGTTTTCTAATCATCAGCTATGAATGAAGTTTGTCGTTACTTACTAATTAAGTAATATTATTATTCAATCAACAGTATGCAAAGTTGGTTTTTTGGAACATACACATTTCAATATAAGAAAAGATGCAATAAGGTTTTATATGAGATACAAGGTATATATACTTATTTTTCGGACCCGAAATTACTAGAATGTTGGTATAATTTTTCTGGTGTTATTATTGTACTAATTGGAGATACTTCGTCATTTCCTTGAATGTAATCACCATATCTCTCGGCATGCATCAGAAATGAAAGTAAATCTGTTGCATTCATATTGAAGCCAAGCAAAATAACTCTTTGTATAGAGAGATATTCGGGATTCACAATGCTCATTGTGCATAAAATACGTATGTTTTTATGGATTTAATAAACGGATACATCAATGAAAAGTTTGGGATGAGGGTGAATCGGAGAGAAGAATAGAATTGATTCAGATAAGGAATCTCAGAGAGGTGGTAAGCAGGGAATATATGTGATGATGGAATTTGAAGACTATAATTATCTTTATCAACCCACACGTGCGGACCAATGGTATTTCCTACATATAATCTTTCAAAGCTATAAGTATAAGGTGCAGCGTGTGGCGCTATTACCCATGTTCGAGGGAATAGAAATAGGAAGCTCTAAGGGAGCATGTACATATTACGTCACCGAAAGGGTCCATGGGTCACCCAAAGATTTTCTGACGGCCAATGTTAAAGATAGCCATAAGGACAATGCTTAAGGAGGTGACAGGGTGGGTCAGTCCCTCAAAAATCGGCCGAAAATCGATGACGTAATTTGTACATGCTCCCTAATTTTATCACTGTATGGCTGTGCATGTTGGGGTAAAACACTACACTCATCCATACTTTGGATAGACTCTTACATACACACGGCGCTCTGGGAGAATAAGTTGCAAATACATTGCATAGCATAACATACCCATTGCGGACATCTTCGCCTTTGTAGGATTTCCTACAGAAACCGGATGTTCCTTCGAATGTTGTAAACGTATAAGTTACGGTGTTAGGGTGCCTCGAAGATTAGAAATTATTTCGAAAACTTCCGAAGTTTACGCTCAATTAAGCTTGCAGTGTTGTCCTAAATGTGAGTATAAGATGGAAGACGCACAATCACTACTGCTTTATGCTCTTTGCCCATGTGTCATCATTAGGGAACTGGGAGTAGCTGTACGTATGGTATATTGTCTACAGGGTGCCAGACTTTTAAGTTTGCTGACGCTACCATTTCCTTCAGAGTTCTGTTTTTGTCGTTACTATATAATATATCAATTTAATCACAAGTATATGTATTAAGGTACACTAATTGCAAGTATATAAAAATTTATTTTGCACAAAAGCAAGGGAAATTCCAATTCGTAGTTGTAGAGTTCGTTTAAGTATTTCCACTAATGTTTTGTATAGCCATGGTTTTTCGTCTTTAACTCAGCAGACATTGCCAATGAGTGCAGAGAGAATCTGTACATATAGTATATACAGCTTATGTAATAGATATATATATATATATATATATTACAGTAGACAGAATTTTGGCAATCTTATGTTTAACTTTTTGTACTGAAATGGACAGACAGCCTCCGAGCATTCAGTGTCACCGTACCCCTAAAGTATGTAAGTATAATATCTACAAACCTTTACAGTCCTATCATTTGAATTTTTGAGTAAATTATTATTTCAGGAATTGACTTTTAAATTATTATTTTTTTAAAATTGATTTTGAATTATTATTATTTTTAGAAATTTATTATAAACTATTGTTACTTTTAGAAATTTAGTTTAAATTATTATTATTATTATTATGATTTACGATTTTCACTGTGGTTCACGGTCTTTGGAGGCAATTAATAGTTGCCTTCAAAGTCAAAACTAATTCAGTATTTATCTCTCATCATTACTCACAGTGACTATCTCGCCTCAGTTTTTCCTTGTGACAATCCCAATTGATATTCACTTCGCAAAGCAAATTTTGTCGAATTATTGTCAAAGGTTTTAAAAATATTTGGATTGTGCCAAACAAGCTATAATGATATCTGAGATGAATAAACTAGTTAGTGCTTCTTTGTATAAGCCTCAGCTTTACATTATGGTCATTATGCATTTTAACGACATCAAAATAATGAATGTGAACTTGACTTGTTCCAACAAATTTTGGGACAGCTCCCTCACAGGATTGGAAATAGGCTGATCTGATTCTTCTTGTTACTAGTAACCACTGAATGCTGCTCAACCATTCACTTTATTACTTTGCATTGTGTATAAGAAAACGAGACATAATTTGATGAAACAACAAATTGTTTCTACGGCGCAATTGGTTAGATTAATCGTATTTATGGTTTTTATATAAAGAAATTTTCATGGCTACAGTGCTGCTTTCAAATACTATTGATCCTTCATATACTAATTACTTCAGCGGAACTCTCTGCAGCCTCAGGTAGTTTCACTACACATCTATATTTGCACCATTTTGTTTACAATGTACAAAAGTATTAAAAGTTTTAAGGCCTGACTGAGCTATACAAGGACTTGATCCTGCAACCGTTTAGCATCAGACAGTAACAATGTTTCTTGGCTATATAGTAAAGAGATTGAATATGAGCAACACAATGACAGACTTTTCGTCCGATACTGTAAGGAACGGAACGGACTCAATTAGGACTCGTTACCGAGTGACTATTTTTTCTTACAAAGTCACGTATATGTCTTTATATCTTTCATTTAGACTTGATTTATTTAGTTTGACACTCAAGTCCCAGTCTGCTCCTCTGAAGAGATTTCAGAATCATTCATTGAAGAAGTTGTTATGCATAATTTATACATTATTTATATATACAAGTGCTTTACACTTCATTTACTTTCAACCTGTGAACTATAACTATAGGTACAATGTAGATGGAAGTCTTGGAGACATTTACATACGGTAATATTAAAACAAGTGATTTCATTTTTTATGATGAAGATTATATCTCTCTTAAAGAAGCTTAAAGTAGTCATATGATTTTTTATGTTTCAGGAACACAAATACATGTTTTTCAACTTTCGTTCAGCACTCAAACTCCAAAGTATTTTTTGTTTCAAATAGGTTAGCTCAACAACTTTAAGTAATATAGTTTTGGAAGAAACGTTCTATTAAAATTTAACCTCCCATGAGCATAGGGGGCATTTCAGTAAGCATGTGGGACATGTCGGAGATCAGATGAGACATTTTTGAGATTGACGAGTCTTCTCAAAGGGCTGTACATATGCCACCCAGAGCATGAAAAAGTGGTAATGTAATGTAAGTATCTGGATCTAACAATGTATCAAAAGAGTAACTAGCTTATTCGAATTACATCATAAAGTGCCGTACGGACCCAAGAGTGTTACATAAATTCAACTACATAAGACCTGAAGTTAGCCAGTGTGTTTGTACCCAAACAAATTAAAGTACTGAGGCTTTAATTTTATGTCCACTGTGTAGGTAAACAAAACATTACTTCCTTATATACAGCGCACACATATGTACTTTCATTTTAAGTATCACATATTTACTGAGAAGTAATATGTATATACCTATTGGATAACTGATGGTGTGTAATAAAAATTGAACATGAAAGGGAGTTTATTGTGAGTTTTTGAAATGATTCTACAGTTTGATCAAGTCGTAGAGCTTGTATATACATACATATTTCCCTTATAACATCTTAAGCTGTGACGCATCCATGAAGAATGATTGAAGCATTAAAATTGATTTTATTTCGGTGTACAGCCCAACTTTGCTTCTACACAATCGAAACTAATTTGATGGGTATCTAAGATAAGGCCTAATCACGTTCCATTATCATTGTCGCAGCAGGAAGCTGCTACTTGAAAACTTACGTATATATAATAATGTGTGCTGCAAAAAATGTGTTTTTGATTCCGCGTGTGTAGAAATCATCCTGATTTCCTCCGGGTAATGTTAAATAATCGTAAAGTTACTTATGAATTTCCTCTTTTATACATTTCCTCCCATGTTGCAATCAATTTGATGTATTGCTGAGCTGACGAGCGAAGACGAAGGACAATGTAAACCTGCCGTTACCACAATGATTCTGATTTGGTCAGAATTTCAATTTTACAGCAATAGGATTAAAACTTTCAATATTGACTGATGTTCTACGTAATGGATTGTAAGCATCTTGAGTATGCATTTGTAAGTGCACATGCAATGTACTTGCATAAACTACTAAGCAGATATTTTATACAGTATTTATTTATATATTTAGCATTATTTGAAGCAGCCCTTTGTCCCGGTTGGAACTACTATTTATATGTGTCAAGTTGTAAACTCGTTAGTTATTGGTTAAATGTATCCATTTGAGTGAAAACTTGAGCACGTACTTAACTAATTATTACTTGGTAATTAGTCCTTATTCTATTGCATGGGGGAAAATAATACTTGAAGAGATGTTCGGAGGATGCTTAACAAAAACTTTGCATCCTATATTCCAACGCCCTATACCTTCTACGAAAGCTCGTTGAGGTGCTGTCGAGTTGTCAATCGTATATTTTGACGAAAGAAAAAACCAACGGCACGGATGGCGAAGAATCAAATAGTATACCTATACCACTACAACTTTCATGTTACATCCAGAACAACAGTAATTGACGCCATTAACTTATAACAAGGGAGCGATGATTTGATGATTATTTGTTCATGGAAAAAAGGGCATATTCTTTTAATGACGGTCAATATTTACTCGGCGGTACTTATGCGCATTACACAACTCATTTCATGTTTGCCAAACAAGAAATCCCCGTTGGAGACTATGTTAGGTATATGAACTCTTACATTTACATGTGGACCGACATTTTATTACTGTTGTAAGTATAATCGGTTACAATTTTTATTGATGCACAAGCTCTGCCCAACTACACAATTACGATGTCAGTTTTTCCATTCAGTTTATAAATGGTTGTTCAAATTCGGTATATTTTCCCGTCAAATGTATCTCTTTAGAAAGCTTTTAACAATATACCACGTTGCAATAATACTCTTTAGTTACATTTCCAATTCACAGCTTAGCGAACAGACAATGATTACTATACCTGCTGTTTATTGCAGTGAAAGATCGGCTAAGAATTTTTGAAATACGGGTTTGAATATAAAAAAAATTAAATGAATTGCATAACAATCGAATATCATCTTTCATTACTGAATCCCTTTATGTTTTATGCACGTCTGAATGCGCACTAAGTCATTACAATTCCCTGAGTCATATGCTGATGCAGTTTTTGTTACCATATTCATGTACTACAGTGAATATACTCTACGACACGCTAGGGAAATTTTTACTACTTAATAAATTATTAACCAAGACATAGCAGTTGGCACTTAATCGTCATTTGCTTCATCGCATAATTTGTTGATTTTTATTGGCGTACTACCGACTTCGGCAGCATAGATATAATTCCGCTATGGATTAGTATTAATTTTATTGGTGAAAAATACTCGGTAACTAAGGTTTTCATTCATACAAACGGATATTTCTAAACTGCTGCAGATTGCAGATTAAGCAACCACAGTATATATAGGAATTTTGAATCTATTTAACAACTAAATTTTTGAGATTCCTAATAAAGTAATCATACCTACTAATGGTGGTATACGCGGTATTTTACAGATAGCACAGGAGGTTGGGAATTAATTTTTATTGAAATCTCCTGCAGAGTTAAAACTCATGTTTGGGACATCATTACGCGTAAGGCATAAGTAAATGGGTAATATTAACTTTAAGAAGAGACCCTATTCGTTCCGTACAATCAAATGCAGCTGCTTAAACTTTTATTGGGCTAAAAGCGATCATTCAAAGGAATATTTTTGCTTTTCTCACTTTCACTTATTATTATAACTCCCTCCGCCGTCTGAGCTAACCTATAAAATATTTGAACTATCAGCATCAAAAGATTTAGTTGAAGGAGCAACGCGACGAATTTTATGTTAATTTAAGTGCTGTAAGTACTGTAAACTGTACGGTTGGCTTTTGAATTGTACTGCAATATACTGTACGGCTCTGTGATTCTGCCTTGTTCTATCACAATGTGGACTATTGCATGAAGACACCACTGACCTGCGTTCGATTGGATGTCGACAAAATCGTTCTTTCTTTTATCCTTTATGCCAAGGTGACAAAACGAATGGTTTGGAATTGACACGTAATATAATTTAATGCGTCGTGAAAACCGTTAAGAGGTTTGATTTTATTCGAACAGTCATAATATTTCACTTGTCATAAATGTATTCAGTCGCAATACATATATATACATGTATGGACTCTGGAGTTCGTATGTAAACGGTCAAATTTACATCGCTCCTATTTCATTCTGGCTATACAATGGTCTCTGTATTTCAATCCCCTTTTTTGTCCTTGACAATGTGTTTTAAACGCCTTGTTACATAAGATTCGATTTAATTTGGTTGATTAAGTTTTAATGGAGGTGGGTATGTTGCAACTGTGGTCGTGTAATTATTATGTAGGTATCTAGGTATGCACATTATATGCGGAGATGGGGCAATGTGCTAAAGATCCTAATTCTCCGCTATTGGGCTACTATTAGTAAAATAAATAGATCAAGAAAATGATTTATGATAAAACAGACTTAATGAATGTAAAGTAAACAACGGACATTTATTTTAACAATAATTTATTTATTAATTTACCATATAGAGGACGAAGCTGAACTGCTGTTACACTGACAAACATTACAATTTCACAAAATGACATTATCATATGGTACAAACACAAGGCATTGAAGTCCTGATAACATTATATTTAACATATATGTAATATGCAAATACATAAACTTCAAACTAAATATTACAAATGTGTACATCGATTCCATTCTCCTTTGGTTTTATCCCAATTCTTGTCAGGGTGCTGTATATTGCTGTCCAAGATGAGGTCATACCCCTCTCCCCCTTTCTGCAGTTTTGCTCCACGTGGCAGCAAATTTATTTTCTCCGGTTGGCTGCTTCAGGAGGCCGTGCTGTCATGAAAAAAAATTATTATGTTAAACGCTACTAAAATCCACTTTTATATTCGCGGAACATTAAAGTACTAGATAGTACCTCATATAATAACTCAACGGAAGGTATATAGAGGAGCTAAAATTAAGCCTTACCTGGACATTCTCCAGGGTAAAAGCTGGCATCATCGACGGCAAAACCGCCGTTATTTGCTTTGCCTTCCAAAATAATTTTTTTGGCAGATCCTCCATTGAATGAGACTTGAGCAGCTCTCCACTCAGGTCGGACAGTATCTAAATCAACGGCAGTAAGCCTCCATATCTGCCATGGATTTCATAATAAGAATTAAACAGCAACTATTTCGCCTTCAGCATATTTTAAAATCAATCATCCAAATTAATTATGAACAAACAGTGGTTCAGCGCCATAGAAAATGGCTATCATGACATACAGAGCGGATGAAATAATACGGCATTAGTAATACTTTTAGTCATGCCATGTAATGGGTGTAAATGATTCACAAGTCCGTACCTGCGTAGCTTCACCTTCATCGCTAGATGAGTCAGGATCAGATGATGATTTAACTTCCTGTACTAACACCCGAAGTTGTGTCGAGTCTCCAGCCCCGAAAGCCGAATACCTGTAGGAAAGGCCATAAAGGAAACCATATTAGGTCTATTAATACTTTCTTTCAATGTGCCGACAGTAGTGTCGCGCAATTTATTTCATGCTTATTCTAGGAATACATCGGGGCCAATCCCATTTAGTCAGTTTCAGTTTTCGCCCCACGAAGTACTTCTTTGAAGTTCAAGTACAGAATCCGATGTTTTTGCTAAATCATCTCATATAAGGTTTTTATTCTGACTTTGGGTCCCTACCTTTTTGACTGAACGTTTTATTCCTAGTGTTGTTACGCCAACTTGTACTTATGCATACTCAAGCCTGAAATTATCACAATTTCACAATATTTTGTCATCTCAAAGAGAGTGCGATTCCAATCGAAAATCTGATTTAAGATTTTTAAGATCCCACACTGAGCACATTTACTCAGAAAATAATTAGTTTTCTATAAATACGATTTAAATCCATGTGTAATCTAAAACAGCAAGACTTAGAAACACGAGGCGTTATAGTTGGGATAAATTGGTAGAACAAAAATAAAAATGGCTATCCAAGAAACGATTTGAAGATTCTTGGAAGAAACTAAGTAGAATCAATATGATCCCCATTGAAATGAATTCTCTCAACTCTCAACTAATGTTTACAAATTCATTACATGATACAGCACATTTCTTTAGTTATACCAACGCCACGCACACTTGTTCACGTAACGTTATACTTACCAGAATGTGAAGCAGACTTTCTCAGCCGTTGATGTTACGGGAGGAGAAATAAGTTTTACCGGAGTTCCCACAGTGTTTTGACTGAAGATGTCAAAATAAGCATACCCAACTGAAAGAGTAAAATATATTTCAACATGAGGATACAGCAGCAAGTCAACATTAACATATATGAGAGTTGTAAAGTAATAATTCTAGAGATCAAGTTCCATTGTAGAATATTTTTGGGAAAATTCTACATACAACGTATCTGCTCCTGACTACAACAGGATAGCGTTGTCAATGTGGTAGAAAACGGATAAATACAAACATAAAAAAGACAATAGTCTCTTTTGAAAATCTCTCTAAAATTTAGTCAGCTGTGTTCTTGCTCTACTCTCCCTGCTATTGTGTAGTTGACAAGTAATTTTACATCCTGACAATATTTTTGCAATAGCCCTACGGGTGAACACAATATGTTGAAAGGTTTTTTTCTTTCTCCAGTAATAGATGTGCTTACCTGGAGCTCCGAAGGTTTTGTCTGGTAGATTGGCTGGTCTTCTTGTGATGGTAGCAAGTTGCCAGCGATACACAGCATCCGAGGATGTATTCTTCCAGTTGCACATATCTTTCTCGAAAGAGCACTCACCTTCACTCACATACGCGCTCGATGGCATGGCTGTCAAATAAAAAACGACAAACGGCTGTACAAAACTTACTTCGAGTCTAATCAATGCCCGTTCCCGGTTATATGTCACATAAATTCAACCTATGTATTTCGATTAGTTTCAAAATGTTAGCCCTGACATGATATTTAAGGGGAACTTCAGTAGCCAGTCAAGTTTTACATTCACATTTTAGACATTCTTTCAGTTTCATTCGAATGAGCAACCCTTTACGTCCTCTACATGATGCTTGATACTCCTATTTTATTGTTAACAACAATAGGCAGAAGAAACCTCATGGAAGAATTGAGAACATGACAAAAGTTCGCATTGTCGTTCAGCCCATTATACATATTTAAATACATTTATTTTGCTTAGTAATTATTAGTTAGATTCCTATCAACATACATAATCAAACTTAATAAATTAAAAATAAAATAAAAATTACTTGTGCAGTCTCCTTCAAAGAAAGCGATGTCATCCACGGCCATAAATCCATTAGCTCGGCTGGAGCCATGAACTCCTTCAAATATCACCTATAGAGCCACAAATAACACGAATCACATACTGATCGAAAATAAAATATTAAATTGCTTTAAAATGTAACTGTTTAAAGTTACAGTGGTCTGTATCTTGTATAGTCGAAGAAACGAAATTGAATTTAGAGACTAAACGAAAGAAATTCTTGCAGAAGGGCCTATAATTGAACAGTAAAGAGATTCATTGCGGACAATTCAAGCGAGTAAAAGCATCTTCCGGAAAACAAGAACCATGTCAAAGGAAATTAAAAGAAATACAGATAGATGATATAGGACAGCAGAGAGAATCCTTGTACTCTGCAGTAAACGTATTTCATAACGTTCATAGCTCTGGAATCATTAATGTTGTAAACCGTATATCCGGTACATTGAAGTAACTAATTAACAGCAGCGCCGTAATGCAATTATTCTAAATTCAGAGACCACTTCCCACGCATCTTAAGATGCTTGCATTGAGGTAGAAAATTTGATTTACTTGAAACTTTTCTGACTCCATGATCATAGCCTGCGCGTACTTCCACACCGGGGCTTGTTGGTTGTAAAGGCGCCAGACTCCTGTCAGTTTTTGCTGGCTAGGATTTAAGTCGTTACTTGCTGCTGGCCTTGTGTAAATCTTCAAGCCCCCCAAACTTGGTCCACTGGTGTCAATGAAAGGCTCATGCATGTAGTACCTACGGTAGAGTGAACAGGCGGAACTAAGCATCATCTCATCGATTTTGAAAGAGACAAAATATATCCAAGATCCTCTACGATAAAATACTCTCCGAGGTAATCAATCACTGAGAGAAACTTCCGATATCTCTTGTACCAAAGCACAAACAGCCTGGTCGGCTCTCTGTATAACAATACTAATGATGAACACCAGAGCATTTGGAATAGTACACTTGACTGTTAGAGAGGTTCTAACAATGTGTACAGAAGAGAAAAGCAAGGAGTCAATCATGTTGTATTCTAGATACGTATGTATATAATCTCAAGAATTTATAGAATAGGAAAATGTAAGCATACATCTCTTGATAAGATTTTATATTTATTTACATTTAGAGATCAACCCTGAACTAATGTAATGCTGTCATAAAATAAAAATGGGGGGACATATATTACTAAGTACTGTAGCGAATTACATAGAATGATCCAATGAAATGATGGCTATTATAGAAAGTATACGAGAATATAAAAAGTTTTATTATGTGTATATAAGGTCACATTTTATTTATAGATGCAGACAATAGCTCCCTTTTTGATATTGTAGATACAGGTTAAAAATGATGAAGTAATACTGCACTCAATATGACACTATGGATAATGGATAGGTAAGGGTTGGGATTTCGGCAATGCTCTTACAATACGCGTGAAGACTTTCCAGAGTGTGTAGGGGCAAAGAGATTCTCCAGACCTTTTCTCATCTTTCCTAATTCCTTTCTAATAGATACACTCCAAGACTGGAACAAAAAGGAACGGAACATTGAACGGTTCAGCATTTTACACTATCCTCAAAATTAAATGATAAGAAGGGAGAAAATGGAATCACTTTATTGGACTTCTGGAAAATTGTTTCTTTGACTGGAAGGAGTTGAATTCAATTTATAGAAAGAGCAAATAAGAAAAACTATCTGAAAAAAATCATCCTTGGATATACAGATACGAAGAGACATGCAATGCGTTATTAAATCAAAATAGTAATACATAAGGACCTATTTTACTGTGCATACCGGTACGCTATGAATATCAAGCAAGCTGTTCATCTGTTTTTTTGACAGTTTCTCGAGAGCTGTCACAGAACAATGTATATATACATAGATACCACTACAAAATGATTCTGAGATGCTTCAATTTTATTCTGAAATATACATTCATGTAGTAAAACTATAGTGTCTTCATTTGTACAAAGCGGAGTATGTTGTACTTCTTCTATACTCATTACGAGTACTCTAGGCTTACTACTTAAGACGAGTGACGATTTATTAATCCACAATTTGTTACGGCTAAACCATTTTCTCATCAGTTATGAAGAAGTAACAACACAAAGCTTACCAGAATGATAAACAGCGAGGTTTAGACGATCCATCGAGCACTTGGGAAACCAACCAAGCTCGGTCTCCAGCTCTTTGTACTCCGATCCCGCCCAGTGTCATGAAATTACCTACAAATTGTGTGCACATTGTATTGGTAATTTATAACATTGGAATATTAAGTAGCGACTTGTAGTCAATTCATGTGAAAAGCAAACCTGCTGGCGATCCTAAGGTATGGTCGGAAATCGGAGTTTTTGCGTTTTGTCCAAGTCGACGCTCCCAATCCATTTCGTCCGTGCGTGAATTTGCACCAATATTATTCCACCCACATTCATCTATTTCAAAGGTGCAATCGCCCGACGTACCCGCTGCAGTTTGCGGAGCACCTATAAATGTACACACACAAATGCTTTGTCATCATAATGTATACCTGTGTTCATGTACATATGTGTTTTTTTTATCTCCCATAAGCTTATGTTATATCCAATATTATTACCATACCCCATAATCCATCGAATATCTCTTCATCTAATGAACTAATATAATATACTAAAGCCTTAAGGATGCACTTCATAATGTAAATTATGACATTATGATGTTAACTAAATTGTAATCAGATAAGATACTAAACACAAATGAGTGAATATAAAGTCTTACTTGGACATGCTCCGGGCGCAAAAGAAATATCATCAATGGCTATATCACCTAAGTTGTTCTTTCCGATTTCCCCTTCGAATACAATCTGCAATCAATGATGTACAAAAACAATCTGCTTATCATCGCTCTTGACTCTATCATATGTTTTATTAAATACTTATATAGCGAATCATTGTGTGAGTGCATCGTTTAAACACAAATACGGATTGTGTACAGATTACCTATATGTTCTTAATTATATCTTCATGTACAACATTCTAATTTCATTTTTTAATTCACGCAAGCTTCATATTCATTTAAGTCGGACTGATCTGTTCATTGTTTTATTGACACTCAGCATCAATTTTGGTTGCTAACAACTATCGACAATTGACAGCTCTCGTTAGCTGGGCAAGCACGACGCTATATAGTTTGAAACGAACCATATTGTCGAACGAAGCATGCCAATAATATTTAACGCTTAAATGAAAATATAAAGTACAAACGTTTGTACATATGTGTTTTCGTAACGTTTCACCATGTGAAAATAGTACCTTGAATGAAGTTGACGAAGAAATGGGTACTTGACCCTGATACCATGCATTTCCAGCTTCTCCAGCCAGCCCCCAAACAACTCGATCTTCGTTCGCTTCCTTGTCATGTATTAAAACTCGAAGCATTCCCACTCCATTTCCAAACATGTGTGTCCAGAATCTCATGCACAATGGACTATCGGAGCCTGTAAATAGTGGATAAGGAAAATCGGATTAGGTAATGTAATATAAACTCAATTAAAACAACTTTGTTATCGTTTGCTCGCGTAAAAGCCAACTTGTATATTGATTCGAGAGATTTCTAGAAGAAGAAATACAGAATACAAAAAATATTAAACCAGCCTCTTGAAACCTCCCCCAAAAGGGCATTGAAAATCGATAGTTCTTTCGAATTGGAGACACACTCCACAAAATAAGGAAGTATAACCAACATGATTGCACAAAACAAGGGAGGCGTACCTCATAAAACATTAAAATATGCAGTGTGTATGCTCGTAATGTGTCATCGCGGATGTACCAAGCAACATTTTAAAATCATAAGTTACATCCTCTTTAGAGCAACAACGGACAACTTTCTTTACCTATGTACCGATTGTAGACTAATTGTGAGAGTGTGCAGCATACAAGAAACAAATTGCTGACTGAGGAATATGCATTATTGAATGCCTACTTGTAAAATCAATTTTTTCTACTACTCCTCAACAAATGAACAATAATCTCTAATGATTTCACTTGTTATGAACGTGACATATTGCTATGTGTAATAGTAAGGCAGCACTTAAGATAATCTAGGGAAATCATTATTCCGAAGTGTAGTTTAAATACACATTCACCTAAGTTTGGGACATCTAAAAATACACGTACACAGAGCATCTTAATTCCATATGTTTGGGTATCTAACTATGCTATAGGTGAGGAATCTTGATAAAAATGCGTGAGCATAAAGAACATAATAAAGTCGGGAAAATCGGCGGGCAAACGGCTAAAGTGTATTGCACTTCGGAAAATGATTGCATGGCAATACGTTGTTTGGCTTCACATTTTAAGTACCTGGAGGTCTGTCTCGATTCGAATATATGCAGTTAATTATCCCCACGTCGGTACATGCTGTACATGCAACCACGTTAGCACACTTTTGGCGTGTCTTACAATGCCCATGTGTGTGGAAGGACAATGAGGAAGCAACACCAGGTGCTACATAATTTCAATAATATATGGAATCGGACGCTGGCGATTAAGGGAATGAATGACCGTAGTAGCTGGATACCTGGAAAAATACTTCCACATATAACTAAATACATTATTACAATGTACATTTCAGACTATTCTCCTATGCATGTCCTATAACGAAGTCATTTAACATGACTCAGGCATATATAGTTTAAAGCAGTATTGATCTAGTGCGGAAATAGCAAGGAAGACCACATCAAAAATCAATGGTTCAACGCCCTGTCGATCAATTATTTGTCACAGAACTTAATAATCTACTACAACTTCCTGCAGATATGGACAGATACGTGTCTCTTAGGCTCTTTCATCTATCTATATTATCTATTACGGATGCTGGAATACTTCCTAAAACTCAAGATGACACATTTACACCGGATATACAGTAGTTTTTAGTGTGTTTGAGTCAAAACAAACACTCTGATTTAGCCATAAAATGATACCATTATGTCGGATTTAATTACATTCTTTAAACCAAATTTAAGCGTAAACCAGCATTTACTCAACATAAATCTATTTTTCAGGTACTCATGTATATAATCAAACAAAGAGCATCTTTTGTATCTTCATCAATAATAATACTAGATAGATGAACCTGTATTTCGATCGTACACCTTATTACCAAAACAAATCCGGAATAAAATTAACGTGCAGTAACTTCACTATTTGAATGCATTTTCCTCCCTGAACGCAATATTATTATGACAGCACCCAATCTATGTATGATTTTAAAGAGTAATCTGCATGATCAGGCGTTATGGAATACCAGCACGTGAAAAAATACCACCCTGTGTTTCATAGTAGCATTTATGTGAACTATTCCGGCATTGATTTATGCGTCGATTCCAAACAATGGAAGCACCATGCTATCACACAACAAAGTTTACAAAACAAAGTTCATGAGTTGTGTTAATGTGTACGGTCCACAATACACTGTAATTTTTATGTGAAATCCATTCCCTGATTATACATACCTAAGGTACCTACACATTTGAATTACCAATACTGTGCATAGGCTTCTTGAAGAAATACATTTCACGCACAGTCGTTTTGTCATTTCCATAAACTCACGTGTTCCAGGGGCATTTGTAAGTAGCAGTGCGAGTATATAACGGATGTTGAATTACCCGACAAGCATCATACGCAGCACCTCTAGCATCTTACAAATATCTATTGTTGTTATGAACTCTCGCAAATAAAATGTATGTATACATACATAGAAAATTAAAACACGTTTCCATCTACATGTAGATATATGTAATTGACCACATAGTACATACATCAGACCTGCCTTACGCGCAAAACAAACTTGATGTTATACATTCTGACATCTCCAGCATTGGTGATTGTACCTATGTACATACGAGGGATATTAAGAGTTCGTTATTTATTGAAAGTTCATTCTTTCAGAGATATACAAGTTTAGTCCGATGATACCGTATATTTAATGTACATATGACGTACGCCCACTCACGTTTTGACTTGCCTACTTCAATATACTTTTACTTACGGTGAACAACAAAGAGAAAACTTCAACTTTTGTAGCTTAATCATATTTGATTCTGGGAACACAACTTTGTAACTTAGAGGCTTTAATATTGCCATCGGATGAATGGATCTAATATGTATGATAATCAAACAAGAATTTTTAGTCCCCTTGCATGTACCGTACGTATGTATGGTTATAGAATGCAATTTTCTTTACACGCTTTGCAACTCACGTTTCAGTGAGACCAGCGTAAGATCAAGTTATTTAATTTGTCTGCAAACCCATGGCATAAATCTATTCTTATGTAATAGCATGGTACGAAAATAACTTTTCAGTCAATTATTTTTTACTTATTATCTTTATTCTTTGCATATCTGATAATGCATGCTGTTATGAGTACCTCCAATTCAGATACGTGTATACCTGCATTAAACCAGCAATGATTACCTGTTCTGGAAAATTCCCTTGAGGACAGCCTAGCTTTGTCGGCAGTCTTTCTAGGGAAAGATGAATCAATGTACGCATAGCCGCCACTACTGCCTCCATGTGTGTAGCTCGCGCGGTCCATTATCGGTCCCGTTGAGGGATTCTGACTTCCACGACCCTGTAAATGTAATCGAAGGGCAAGTTAGCATATTATTGAATCTCAAACTTTGCACTGATGTTTCTGGGATTTATTAGCTTTTACATTTAAATAAAGTAAACAATTTGAAAGCGCACTACTCATATAGCACAACTGATAACTCACCAAACTCCAGTCAAAATCATCAGTTTGTTCATTTGTCCAGTCACAGATACCACCGTCAAAGTTGCAGTGGCCAGGGCATCCCTCTGCAGATTTCAAGTTAACGTTGTCGACAGCTATAAATCCCCGGTACCGACGAGTTAATTGTCCGGCATCGTGAGGAATTCCTTCCAGATATATCTGAGTTAAAGTGTAAAAATAATAATTCTTATTATTCTCACGCAAGTATTTTGCGGAAATACGACGGAACTGCTGAATTTAATATTTCCATAAGTAAAAATTGCAGTTACTTTTTGCATAAAAAGATTTAAAATGTGACGGGTATTATTATTTTGTGCACTTAATCCTACCTCATTAAGGTTGAAAGCACGCTGAACTCTTTAAGCTTGAAATGTTAATTAAGTCAAAAATGACTATTTGGGTTTCTAAAGTACAATTTGAAACCTAATTAAACTTACGGGATTAAAAGATGATTATGAGGTAGGATAAAAGACTTGCATATGGTTTGACCCTAATTGTGAAAAGGAAGTCGCGTGATCCAAACAAGTGTGTCTCATGTAATGATTATAGTATGAGTGGAACATTGCATGTTTCATGTACTTACGTACTCCCAAAGCATGGATACATTTGTTCTAAACTGGAAACACATGACCATATTAAACCTTTGGTCTAAATGCGCACCCCATGGTTTTCTTATTAGGTATTTAGAAACCGTTCGGAAAAAGTGGCAAACCTGCAACCATGCTATACAAGCCCTGATAGGAAATTCAGTCACTGACTGATACACCTGTATGGACATTCATTATGCACATTATTGGAGATGTAATTTTATACGAAGCTAAAAATAAGAGAATTCTGTACATATGCATTTGTGGTATTTGTTATAACTAAAAACATAGCTAGTCAATTCGAATGTTTATTTTTACGGGCTGTGGCTGTTCAACGTACAAAAAGTAAACTTGCGAGCATGTAGAAAGGAAGAAAGCTTCTATAGAAATCAACGCAGGTAAATCTACTTTGAACACCCTAAAATGGAAGCTAGAATAGCATTTCTTCTACTTTGTACTTTTGCAGCATATTTACTTTTTTTTTTATTTACTTTGCTCTTTAATGAATACAAACATTGCCAGTCAAATCATTAGTGCATCTGCACCCGCAACGGACTTTTCATGTCTAGATGCTATTCAGTCGAATTCCTACAATCAGTTGTATAGTTTCTAAAAAAAGAAATCATACATGAAGTTCGTCTTAAGAATGCTACAATGTCGACTTTATTGTTGGCCTGGAGGGTGATCGAAGGTTCAAAAACGACTCCCCTGACGTCTCCCCTGACTCTATAAAATAAATGATTAAATATCGACACTTGTGAATCGCCTCATTACTAAATGTCAGAGGATGCATGTGGGGTGGAAAAGAGAAATGTGTAAGGGCAGCCTAGAAGTTCGACTCCTAAATTCATTACTACTACAAATGACTTCCTTCTTTACTACGTATACACAGAGAGTGAGATGCGTGGCGGAGGCTTAAAATTTTCATGCTAGGATTACTATTTCATCCTGAAAAAAGAATAAATTTTCATCAAGTCAAAGCTAAGTCGTACGGCGCCAGTCACTTTCAATTCTGACTTGGAGAGAGTGTGAATTCGATAACCTACGACCTGCTGGTGAAGTCCATATAATTATATGCGGATGGTATCTCAAGGAGACCTCGGGTAGCATTTTTATACATTACTAGTGGATCCTAGACCCCAATAACAAGCCATTATGTTCCTTTGGCTGTTGCTTGGCCTACATTTTTATACAGAATGAACACCTTTTCCTGTAAAATTGCATTTGATTTCTCCGGAATGCATAGTACCATGAACGAAAGTACTGATAAGTTCCAAACGACAGTGTGGCTAGTTTGCGACTATTGTTGCTGCTACGATAAAAATTTGTATGTATCCACAATCGTCAAGACTGGGGATGATTCTTGACTCCAGGTTCTAGGAACCTATTCAAGGTATGAGTTTTAAGAATATTGGTGGCGTCAATGGAAGTGTTCAAGAATTAAATTTGGCGACTATTCAATACATTCGACGCTATTTGTGGGGAATATTGCGGACGAAATAAAGAAAAGTAGGGGGTACATGGCGGATTTTTCGTTCATAAGTATGTCGTTAACCTACAGATTTCATTTTAGTTGTCGTCGTCATATGATTTTTTGAGGTATACAAACTAAATGGGCTGTTCTCAAATTACTTGGCTAGAAAATACGTTAGTAGGTCCATTTTGCGGGAATGCCGAGTGGCACGCTCAATTCTGATTAAGGAAAGTAGAGCATACTTGATCGTTTCCGGACATTGCCGTCTCCAAGGACTTACTTGATGAGGATGGCGGCACGTATACACGACCTCGGCTGTTCTCCATTGTCCACCGGTGGAGTCCCGGGTTTCCCACAATACAACATCAGCTCCATGATCTGTCTCCCGATTCAGTGACAGCCCTTCAAAAGTAATTGTGGTATGGGGCATGGGATGGAGCAAAACGCGGACTTTTTCAGGACTCAGCCCCGCTACGGCGTAACTGAAACATTGCATTCGTAGTACCTTTTATACAAACCATTATAGAAATAAAATGTCTATGCATAATAAACCAACCCAAAAATAAACAAACCCAAATATGCATACATTTTCAACAGTAAAAAGCTTTTCATATACATGCGGGAGCAAGTACTTAAACCTCGGAATAGGTTTTCTAGGAAATCCGATGAAATGAAGTATCAATTTAATATGTTTCCATTATGCAGCTTTAGATTTGCACAAAATTTCCATCGCAGTGGCGGAAATGCGCTTATACGAATGGAAAGCTCGTGGTAAGATATTTACAAGGACAAGGTAATCAATGTTAGAACAATTCCTTCAAATAAATACAAACACACTTGGAGTTATTAGCTTTAAGGCTTGTTTACTCAGATTGTGCTTCCCATGATCGATGCTTCTCGTGCACGATGAAATGTTTTCAAGGAAGAAAAGCATGCTTTGAGGAGAAAAAAGCTATATATATACAAACATCTATATAATCTATATTTACTTGAATGTTAGACAGGCTCCTAATGCAGATGTAGATGGATGAATGGGTCCTTCCAAAACTGCACTTTGGGATGACCTCCCAGAAATGTTTGGGATTTGTGATGTTTCAAAGACGACGTAGCCACCTGAAAATCGATTTCATCAATATTTTTGTAATTTAATCGAAAGAGTATTGAATGAAGAGTGGTATGTTGGGCAAGGTGAAGTAGATGAGTAAAGGATAAATGGCATGTTTTTGAAGGAACTGACGGGTAAGTTTACAATACGGGAGCCTATGCTACTGTTCATGCAGGGAATAATCCTTCATCAACCGAAGGTGCTGAAAGTCATGAATAAGGATAATGGATAGTGTGGATTATATCGTTGGAAACGATGAATAAACGCCAAGACGAGTACCTTCAACTTCTTCGCTGCTGTCAGTTGGAGGTCCTCCTATCCAATTGTGATTATTGCCAGTGGTAAGTTCCCACTGAAGAGAGCTGAGATTACTGCGGGACCAGCCACATAGTTCAACACGCTCGGCAGATCCAAAGGTACATGAGTCTCCTCCTGAAAGCCGTCCATAAGACCGAATCCATCCGACTACAACACCTGACAGGAATCCACATTCCGCACTCCTCTTTGCCTAAACGTGCTAGGATAGCCCCAGAGCGAAAACTCTATGCTTTTCCCTTAACATTACCAGATACACTACCTTCGTCCATACACAAATACAATGTAACATAAAACAGGGGAATTGACGAGGGACACAAGCAGATAGACAAAAAAAGCATAATAATTTTCAAGAAAAATACAAAATAATATAAATTCACACATAAAAATCAACTTACTCTACTGCACTCACTACGATTTCTATAAGCTTCAACGGGGCTACATGCATACGTCAGTTTAGAATAATAAATAATAAAGCAGGTAATTTCAAACCAAAATCAGGTTCAAAATCTCAAGAAAGCCATCTAAATTGAGTGTTTAAGCTTCAGATTTGCATGAGCAAGCTAGTTTATTGGATTCAGAATATATTTACCTATGTATGCTTTATAAAAAGTGTTTTTGAATAAATGGAGTAACAATAGTACAGGATCTGTTCAAGACAGTAAATAATTTTATACATGGAAGGTTATCAACATTGAATTTGCTGCATAGTCAGATCAATAAGAATCTCATTAAATGTAAGTACATACACTACATGTTCTGTTGAACAAATCCAAAGAAAACCTTCCAAGCGGAACTTCTGTCAACAAACAGAATGTACTCATGGAGAAACTATATATGAGTGGGGAAGATACATAAACAAAAACATTACGTACATTTACCTCGTACTCACTTCATGTGAAGATGCTCTTACAGAACAAAAACAATAATGAATTATTGTTCTACATCTAAGGCCAGATAAAAAAAATTAAATCCCTTCGAATTGCTTGACTCTAAAATAGCATGAAAACTTGTGTAATGTTGGGTTTTTGAAGCATCTGTGCTCTTACAATTAGGGAATCCTATTGTTTAAGGAATGTTTAAGCATGTCTTGTTGTGTACTGTTTACAACATGCTGAACATGAGTCTAAAACAAATGCATGTTAAGTAGCCGTATGAAATACACAGACCTAAATACTCAAGTAATAATTATTTCGTAATAATAATTACTGAGCTTTATCCTTTTACACAGATGAAATCAGCAGTACGGCTTGTATACCCTAATAATAAGTGTCAGGTTTCATAATCTATATTCTAAAAACAACTCTTGTTTTTACAATTGTCGCCTGCTCTTATTGCAAGATATTTCTATAGACGCACAATAAGTCACAACACTACAATTGTCATGTCAGCTCGGATGGAAGAACAAACAACGATCTCCATATTGGTGTGTATGTTTGTAATTTGTCAACTTATAAAGAAAAATATTGCGTTTACTGTATGGAACAGTGCTCTTTGTTTATATTAGCAATGCTTTGTTTATACCTCCCAATTAAGTTCATATGCTAACAAGTACGGGTTTGCAAAGATTTAATTTACGCATCCTCACGATTCACGAATCCTTCATTATCACAGGCAAATGAAATGAAAATTGTATTACAGTGTAGACATAAGAAATAAATGTGGAAAGTCAGTGTACCGTAATATAAATCAGTCCGTACGCCAAAATATAATAAGGTTGAAGTTGTAGGCTTTACTTTCATGTACATAAATATACATACAAGTTTGCGAACACTAAATAAGGTAAAATTATTTTTGATACGGGTGCAAGGTTCTTTTTAGACTTCATCATTGTATGATTCATTTTTAATTCTTTATTTGTTTTGTTAGGACCATTTATTATGTCTGGTTGAGTCTCCATGCATCACCGTCAAATTAGCGTACTGTTTTCAGTTACGGCAGTAATTATTCACACTTATTTCATTTCAATGGATCTTAGACTATCGTATGACGTATGATCAGACACAACAATTTCCTTTACTTGTATGTAAATGCCAAAACAATATATTTAGCAAAACAAACACGCGTATGGCTGTCGAATGTCCTGCGACTACCTATTTGAATTAGCGCCTTGTGACTTAGTAAGCGAATTATTAATCACTGATTGATGAAGCCACTTTTTAAGTAACCGCTTTAAAGCTTGTGACATAACTACATATGCCCTAATGGCATACATGAATGCGCAATTGTGTTTATTGTTACGACGTTTTAGTGCTCTGATTTAGTTTTACTGCATGTTTCTATGTGTGTTGTCATTCGAAATAGATTTGTGGAACTGAACGGTTATGAAGATCCTATCCCTTTTTTGGAGAGAAATTCTGGAAGGATTTATTTGGTCCGCCTATATAGGTTTCTACTGTAATCAAAGAGTGTGGGCTGTTTGTCATTCACAAGGTATAATCCTTGTTTAAATTAGTATTCCTTGACGGTGGTCTGGATTAACTACAGAATCACGCTAAACCACCTATATACATATATGTATATATAATATATTACATACACACTTGTATAAATGTAGTTAAAGGATTGTGGAGCAAGCAGTGAGGAGGGCTTCACATATGGTCACATGCGATTATTTTTGTATCTCGGGGCAATAAATAACTTTAGTCTCGGTAATAAATCTCTGACATTATGGATTTTCTCCAGCGTGTCAAGTTCTATGAGCTCCATCGGTGTTTTGCAGTTCATTTTTGCGCTATGGCCAAACTAGCAACTTTAAGTGGGTTTTGAGCCAAGGCTTCCCACTTATCATAATGCAATGTAACCGCAATCTTATTTCTCGTTTCCTAGTATTTTTCTGTCTTGGTTTGCATTTTAATAATGTAGCATTGGACTAGGAATTCGCATTTTACTTATCTACATAAAATAAAATGTGCCACAATGTAATGAAAAGACTGCAATTTAAACCATCCAAATTTAGAAGATTATTTATGTATCTGTACCATTCGCTGTAGGGTACGATCAGTGATAATTATACTGTCCTTATAACCTCTACAATATTTTGATTATAATACACAGAAATGAATTGTAAGTGAGTACTTCATTCAAGGGCATTAAAATTAGGTTTTGGAATATTAAATTGTGATCTCTTGATCGACTTGAGAAACCAAAAGTCCTGAATGCGTTCTACAAGGTATGCGTTTTACAATGAAAATAAGAATTTGCATCTTATGAGATGATGATAAGATTGGAAATGCAAAGTTCATGGATGTACATATGCATACCCATGGGCTTGAGAATAAGAAAGGAAGCCGTAAGGAACATAACGCTTAGACTTGTCTTGTTTATTTGGACATTTGAAGAAATAATTTGGCAAATTTAAATTCAGCTTGAATTTCACGTATTTATGTGATAAAGAATACAAATATGCAGATAGGTATGGATGTACGGAAATACCGTCAGAAAAGGAAAATGCTGAAAGCGGAGAAGCGACTATACAAATAATTACAAAAAAACGTACACGGCTATAAATATTAGAGGGAAATACGGATCAAAAGTCTTGTGTCTGGATGTAATATACTTTCTACTGTCAATCTGTCATCTCAAAAGAGTATATTAAATTCAGTTGAGCGTAAACATAGCTAAAATATAAACAAATGAGAGTCAGCAGACAAAAAACAAGTTGTTCAACAGAGAAACACATATATAGGAAACATTAATACAAAGTCCCGATAGTATTATAGTGAATAGAACTCAACATTTACTTTACTCAAATCCAATGAAAATACTCAACTTGTTCGTAAATGTGACAAATACATACAAGCCGTAATTGATTACGTTTGACTGATGATTTAAGGCCATCATTACTTTTAAGCAATAGAGGAGGCGTTAATGGACCTCCTGTATTTTAATTCTCTCTGACAAAAACTAACACACTCACGTCTCACGTCCACTCTCAAAATCAAAGGTATCATATTACAGGTTGAAGACTACAAAATAATTATAGAAATGGAAGAAAAGAGTAATAATAAATTGTACAAGGAAAAAATAAAATAATTGAAATAATTTGTTTCTAATTGAAAACATAATACAATGTACCACGGGACAGTACGACTTATTACATCTCGAATACAAACTCAATGATTCTACTTTGAAAGATACATTCACGACTTTTTTGACAGGTTGTATATTTATATTTGCAAACACGTATTATGCGGAAATTGCTGTTTGAATATCAGCAAAAATACTTTTGAGAGTTTTAAAACTGTATACATACTAAAAAATAAGTAAGTAATGCAAAGGGAAGGTATTGTTATTACAAATAGGTAGTTATAGCTCGACCACTCAAGTTGCTGCAATTAATCTGCTTCTACTTATTACACCTAAGCTACATCTTCAACTAATAGAGCACAGTAAATATGCTGATCATATCAGGGGTATTATAAAATTGAAAATTAATAACAAAAAAATATCCATTCACACACTTCTTTTCATACCAATCCCAAAGACATAACTCTGGGATTATTTCTCTGAGATTATTCTATTGTAATTATAATTAATTTATTATAAAATGCTCAAACTCACCTGGAAAGACTTGACGACCGCTTCGCACCTATATATAATATGCATTGTATAATACAACATGTCTGTATTTTTTGCAGAAGTGTGCTCTAAATTGAAGGAATTTATATGTAACTATTTGTAATATAATAAAATCTCTTTTCCAAAGGAATTCAAATTTGTTTCGTGAAGGTGATTAATTTAAAAAATTGTTTACATTGTTTACTGCATCACAAATCACAATTTACTCTGCTGATGCCGTCAGGTTGACAGTATAATTCATTCAAAACTTTTTTAAATCTGTGGGACAGCGAATGGAAAGCTCCTGAATCGAAATACCTTTTGTGTTTATTACTGGTGTTAGATTTTCATCTTACATCATTGATACTCACAAATATTTCATCCGATCATCCTGACAGCAAAAGTGTAACAGATAAATGACGTACGTAAATGAACGTGCATCTAATTTTAATATATATAAATGGGATTGTAGGGTATATAGTCATAGTGAAAAAATTGAATGTTCAACTAATCATTGTATTCAGTATATGGCGAATGCACCAACCTTAGAATGCTCCGTTGAAGATGAAAGTGAAAAAAGAGGTTCATCTTTAGCAGGGAGCGAGGAAGAGAAACTGGCACAAGAGGCGAGCGCCAGGAAGCTTACAATAAGAAACTCTTTATTAGTACTCATGACAAGACCGTAGATGAGCCAGACACCTCATGAACGATCCTTGATTACGTAATGGAAATAATAAATTGTTGTCCATTTGCCCCGTTGAAAAATATCACACGGTACTCTGTACCTTAATTTCACTTTGGTGCGATTTAATTTCTTTACTTTCTTGTACAGGGGTACGCAAAGGTGTAATGTCACCAATTGGTGTATTGTAGATGTTATTCTATGGGTTGAATTCTCCAGACAAGTTTTCTTATTCCTGCAGGTAAAAACACTCGTTCCCTGAGAACTCAATTCTAGACTAAATCGAGAAGCAATTCTGTTTTCCTTAGAAGGGGCAATCCGGTCTGCGGGATTATGCACGTACCTGAATTAGTTGTGCGGGTCATTCACCGAATGGGAACGACTTTTCGTTCACCAATTCTACCTGTTTCCACTATTTGCTTTTCCTAGTGTTCTTCACACATTGAGTCCAGTCTACTTTTTGAGTTGTGACTGAGGGTATATACCTATAGCTATATAGAGGAATGAAATGAGCCAGTTCAAAAAATGTTTGTTTCTGTCTCCATGGTGATCGGGGTTAGATTCGGTCGCTCTTCAACACACATTTATGCTTTCCACAACAAGTCTGCGGTCTATCCAAGCGTTAGAAAAACCACACTTACACTCAAGTACTTGGCTGTTGGTTTTTGTAATTTTGCGGAATCACTAAAATATACCCTTGGCGTTGCCTTTAGTTCTTCAGCACATTTACGTACAAGTAATTGTACTCTACTTGCTTCAAGAAGCCTTTCCTAATTATGTGCTTACGAACGTATACTTACTAAAACCTTTATCTCAATTTGATGTATCTTGTATTGCAAAACTTGAAAAATTCATTATGCAAAGATGTGTCAACAAATTTAAGTTCATTGTAGTTTGGCGTAGTGTTTTACACTGGACTTAATAATAACCAGCACTCAAGTAATGTTGATTTATTCAGCCTGACACTTAACAAAAACTGACTCTGCTATTCTTGCTGTCCAGCAAATAAATGAGGCAAAACCGTATTTTTAAGTAATGATGGTGGGATTGTTGTACTTAATGGGGATATGTTACGTGTAACTTATATTGTGGTCAAGCATCACCAGTGGAATCAAATTGTTATATGAACCTACGTGTACATAT
Organism: Lipothrix lubbocki; assembly: GCA_034696945.1. NCBI lineage: Eukaryota > Metazoa > Arthropoda > Collembola > Symphypleona > Sminthuridae > Lipothrix > Lipothrix lubbocki. The sequence goes on from JAQGAK010000171.1 coordinate 28,724, forward strand.
ATGCAGGTGCTCTATTTTAAGCTAATGGGCTCTATTATAGGGCAATAGCTTCTGACTTGACTGGGCAAGCTATATGTATAGCGCTCTGTGCTGGTGTGTGTACTCCATTATAAGTTCCAAACTTTTTGCAAAAGTTATGCACAAGTCATTGCATTGTCACCTGTAAGCTTTTATGTTTCCTTATCGTAGGTTTATCATATAGAAATGTCTGAACATGTATGTCGTAATGTTGAAACGTCTATAGTCAGAATCCAGACATAAGTGCACATGAAGATTGGAGATGAAGTATCATTATTATTTCGGACATTACATTTGCATGTGCACCTACATATAAGCGTTTGGAGTAGTTATATCTACCATGTACCTATTCAGTATTAGGATCTCTCGCTGTCATTGTCAATGTGCACGCAGTGTAAGCAAAATAGCGAAAAATAGTCGCAACAAATGTTACTAAAGGTACTCTGGGTTTAATTCTAAATTAATGAGTACAATACATTATACATGGAAATTGGGAGGGAGAACTAATTATAGCGTGCAAGGCTAGCAAATTAAACATGTATGCCCCTGTATGTAACCTAGTGTTATGTAAATCAATTAAACAGAAGCGTGCTTTAACGAGAAACCAATGCCGCAGTCCATTGTGAACGTGCAAAATGTGGTTTGTGCTGTGTATTTTTCATTTGTATACCTGTACATCATGCTTTTGGGTTAGGACTCCCTTTGTCCTCCTCTCCTATTTTACGTATCACTTGTAAAAAGTACAACGGCTACTGGAACGGAATCCCTCACCTTGATCATAATATTATTATAAAGGGATTAATGTCCGGCTGTTGACATACGTGGAAAAAGGATGTAATATATACATGTAGTAAGGTTCTGGCCAGGTACCTTTACGTCACTTTAAGGCAAACGTTTGTCGAGTTCAATAGTTAGCCATCGGCTTTGTTTTGACGTATGAAAAGCGTGAATAGAGCATATCATACGTTGTCACATGGCCATCAGAGGCTGTAGATGATGATCAAAAGAATCATATAATAATGGTTCTTTGTTTAAAACGTGCAAAAATCCCATGGAATAAAAAAGAGAGTACCAGTGTTTTTTATGGACCGGAAATGCCTATACAACAGTTTCACTTATTGCTTCTAAACAGATCACACATCTACTTAAAGCTCAGTTCCGCTTGTGTGGGTAACTTGGATGTTCTAGGAACCAAAGCATGTATGCATTCGAAATTGTTTGATCCTTTGTCTCATTACTCCCTCAAATCAATTATGAAGTAATCATTCAATCTATCATTGTTCCTAATTTTAACTGGGAATTGCTTTTTGACAGGATTACACCTTATATAACTATAATGTAACATTGCAAGTTTTGGGGACTTGGTAGTGAAAATTATTTACTAGAAGCAACGTAACTCAGACAAAATAATAATAGCCTCATTGAATTTTATATAGTTTTGTGGACCGGACATTAAATTTATTATGTCATTACCAGTGCATTTTATTGCTTTAACTTGTCACTTTTATGCTCTTGTTCACTGGGCTTGGGCTGTGGCTTGATGTGCAGTCATCAATACATCTAAATATAATTATACATCCACATATATGTAATGTGTACATACGCGTTATACATAGGTGTTGTGTTAGTTCAGTGTCGTTTCAGCTTTCAGTTATTGCCAACTAAATATACGTGATTTTGGGAAAGATCCGTAATGATAGTACTTTTGAATGCAAGCGGAGGTTTTTAATTAGCATTAGGTTCGTTTCAGGATTTCTTTTGAATGCAAAAATATGATTGCAGATACAACATTATAGTTACAATGTTGGTTCCATGTGGAATTTTGTGACATACTGAAGGTCGTAAAGTTTTGTAATAAATTATTCTTGAATCAAAATGTACACGTTTTCATCTATACATACTATTCCAGGTGGGCTTCATCCTGTTGCTATTCACCTTTACTTTTGAACTCTAATATCTCATCATCGGCGGACATTCTGGACGCTCTTGGTGAATATTATTGTTATTTTAGTTGTTTTATAAGTGCATACTAATACTAATATTGTCCCGATATATTAATAAAATAATCAATTTCTAAATGTAGTCTCGCTATTATAAAATTTTGCAGTTTTTATATCCAAATTTATTACAATATTAGCTACAAAGGCCATCGTCTTAAGAAAATGAAATGTCCAGTTTATTGGATTATAAAAAGTCTCCCATAAAATGAATGGTTTAGTAATTTCTTCTCATTACCTATGATCAAACAAATTTTGAATCGGCTAGAAAGTAAACCCTAACTCCCTTTCATGGCTTCCATTCTTCCGCTTATACTATCAAGGTTAAGTTTGACAATTTGTTGTGTTGTAAAGAATTGCATTATAGTAAAGTTTGTGAGTACTTTTTATCATGGATCAGGGTTGCAATGATGACATTCGTTTGCTTTTTAGTTGTGATAAATATTTAATGTTTTTTGTTAAATAAGCGATTTTAAATCCAAAAATGTTTTAAAACGGCTTATTCACAAACACCTAGGTATCTTGTACACTTTGTACATCGTCCCTTGATCCCTTGTATGTATTAAGTTATACCAAAACGCTTAAATTGTGAAGATGCTTTTCAAGTCGGTGGAAATTCTTTTTGGAAAATAAAATGCTTACAGGGTGTTATTTTATCATGATAAATCCCCATTAAAATGTAATAGATAATAGTCGATGGTGATATTATAACAATGCGCATGTTTTTAGTCAGATTTTGTTACAGCAAATCTCTCAATGCATTCTTCTGGAAGAAATGTTTACATTACGGCAAAGTTATAAATCACAAATTTCTAATAATAGATATTCCTAGATACATGAGTGCTCTATCTTGTCAGATGTTCTTTGTATTCAGATGTACGTCAAGTACTTTATCATATAATAATATTTTTTTCTGCATATACGTATTCTGCATATACTGCATATACACATATACTGTATAATATTCAGCATTATAAATTTGCATGCATAAACGAGGAGTCTATTTAAGCAACAAAAGAGTATAGAGCGTATGTGTACGTGGTGCGGAGAGCTCTATTACATTTTCTCCAATGCAATGTTAAGTAAAAATGGTATCTAGGGCCATACTAGCAACGATTGGAAAATGTTGTTGATTTAGGCAATTATTTCAATAGCGGTACGGTATGTGACCAAATTTTTTTTAAACAGGGAGAAAGACTTTATTGTCACTTCTTCCCTTAGGAAGTAGCCGAAACGACTCAGTATACGTTTACAAAATTTTTGTAGTTACATAATTTCAATTTACATTGTTGAATTTAGAGTGGTCATTGACTTTAATAATAATGAGGGTCCACTTCTATCACTGGGTTGGTTTGGGTCGTGATAGATATTCAAAATCATTTCTTTGGGGAGGTGGGGTATATGTTCTATGTTATTTAAAATACTTGGTTAGTTTTCTTAAATTTTCTTAATTTCAAATACCGGCATATCCCTTTTTGAAGCATCTTCGGAAGAAAAAAAAATTCATTTTTAAAAACTCTTAATTTAATATCTACTATGATTGGTGAAAGTCATAGTCATCACACTATCAATCTTATTCAGACTTGGTCATATGGATGATGATTTTCTCAGTATACAGAATGCACAGTAGTATCTCTAAACAGTTTTCTGTAGTTCGAACAAATAAGCCGCTTAACCCCCTGAACCCGAATAATTCAACTTCCGTCATTTACACTTTTACACCTGTAACGATGAAAAAGTTTCTTAAAGAAGCTTCACATAAAACAGACAGTACACACAGCTTCACATAACAAAACAAATCATTACACCACTTTGTTTTAGATAGTTTAAAAATTTATATTGTGCTGAAAAACAACTACCAAATACTTCCATATGTAATAATAAGAGACTTTTAGTAAGGCAATTTAGAAGGCAAGTATTATATATAGCTGAATAAAGGTTAAGCAAAGCCGTGAAAAAGAGGGATTTGTCAATAAAGCACATTTACATTTTATTGTGGTTTGTGACACATGCACTTAATAAGGAAGCTAATTTGCACATTATCAGAATTATGTGTCATGGAACTTTACGGAGCAATATACCTGCTGAGAAACCAAGTAAAATGCAAACACACTGTACTTATCTAGCATCATTAGCCCAATGTTACAAAATTCAAGAAGAAGGTTTCAGAGAACTAATAAGCCACATTACAGATGCCCTAGTTTTCTAGCAACATATTAACTAATAATTATTATCGAGTATTTTAATTCGTAAACTACTCTCAAATGGACTCCAGTAAAGCTCAAGAAATAATAGAAAATGCATGGTCGATTCTACAAGACAGCAAAAAACATCGATCTCGCAATCAGTATAAACAAATAAAAACAAAACAGGTTAACATGAATATTCCTTCTACACATATAACATATAAAACAGAAAAACTATATTTAAATGATGTATGTACATACTCGTACTTAAATAATTGTAATCGTTTTCCTTAAATTATTAATGTTATAATGGCAGAAAAAGATTCAGCCTTGTGTGGATACACTATATGAAATGGATGCAGTACGACCGAGTGCAAAGGGAGATTTTATTACTGTCAGCAACGAACGACATGGTGTGGATGCCTCGTGCAGAAGGAACGTTACTAGTCGACTTCATTCCAGCAATGATAATCACGAGGAGTTATTCTGGAGAACGAAATGTAGCAATAATAAAGATAGTATAAAACAATTAAATCCCCGACCAATGACTCAAACGTGCTTGCCTGCTAACACCTTTGATACTAGGCCATTTACAAGTGGGAAATTTCGTGAGAGTTGTGATGCGCCGGGAAAGCCATTTCGCCGTCAGGATTTATTGTCAATGGAGAAATTAATCAAGAAGAAGAACAACAACGGCGAGACTGTTCCATGCGAAGAGGAATTCCGCAATTTCGATCGGTGCGGTGTTTATAAAGAATCCAATCTCCAAACTTTGTTGCAAAATACCAAAAGACAGCAACAGCAGTTCATTTTTTCCGCTAAAAGTGGTAACGGTAATACTTTGGAGAAATCAGGAATTGGAAGGAAATCTTTCGGATTAAAGTATCGATTGGATGGATTGCTAGACGACTGGAAAGTGAAAAGTTCACAGCGTTTGGAAGTACCCAAGTATATTATGCAAAGGCAGCAAGTAATCGGAGATGGAATAGCTGGCAGTAGGTCTAGAAATAAGGGTGTTTGTTCTTTTGCAGACGCACGTAATGGGTCTGGAGTTTGTCAGCGGAGACTTTAGCTATCCACATATTATGAATTGTACAGCAGCAAATAAAGACAAAATGTATTTTAATTGCACCAAACTTAAATACTTTGTGAACTACTGTAGGGCTTTTCAGTTCAGCAAACAAATTAACTTCAAATTAATAATATGTTCCGGCTTCCAGTGTATCAGCACTATAAATATTATATTTACTATATATGAGCAAAACCCGTGTAACATTTTTTTAAACATTTCTCTTTTGTCCCCTTTTAAACAGATATATTACATAGGTACCTGCTTTTTTAAGCGCTTCAGACTCAGACATGCTTGCACAAGCATATTATTAAATATTCAATCAGTTTCTATTACTTACATATTCGAATAATTTTGGAGTATATAATATATATACTATAACATTGGAATTTCTAATAGTATATTACAAACAAACATATTGATTGTCAAATTTAATGTAAAAAATGATCCCACTAAGTAAAAACTATTTACCTACTTCCCTAAACTAATGATGTTCAGAAGGGATCAATATATATCTATATACAGCTAAGTACACTCAATTTCACAATCATATCTTCTATATCCTAAATCGTAACACTCAAAACCATCAAAGAGTCTTAAGATCTCCCGAGTGATCATCAATTAAGATGATAGGTATTCTGCTTCACTAATAATTTCAACATGGCTGAATGGGAACGTTCCTTTCTGTTGATAATACACAGAATGAATTTTGTTAGGAATTAACTTTAAAACTCACATTAACTAATTTGATGATTTTAAATTATTTTAATCCAATGCATACTTTTCCATTGATTATGCCTATCCATTGTCCCGTATCGCTGTGTTCAGTCACTTGGATGAGATCCCCGACACTGAGTCGTAAAGCCATGGCGTCATAAGCGCTTGGCGTCCTGTTTTTGATTACTTTTGCAAATACCTTCGAAGCATTATCTCCCTTTAATCAAATTTTAAGTCACGTTACATGGGATAAATCAAACTTAAATATAAATAAAACATAAATGATGATATTAATTATATATGTAAAGGAGGAAGATTCGGCTTTTGGTGTTATTATTTCTTAAAGTGTTTTCAAACTTTTTACCTCAATTTCAAATTCATTCATTGAATGTCCGATTATACCATCCCTAACACCAATTGTTGGCGGAGCAGAGGCACGTGCATCGTGGGCGCAGCCACGATAACCCGTTGCTGACAAATTTTCCGATGCCCGAGATTTCTGCGGCTTTATTTAGTACAGATTTTGTCTGCTTTTAGTATATTATACTTTGTTGACTTAAAAAAACAGTTGAAAAGTGTGGTATATTATTCAAGCTCACTATTTTCAGTTTGGGTCTCAGAGGAACCATGGCTTCCTTGCCTATGGGTTTAATCAAAGACGTTGTTTGGAATTTATTTCCTTTATAAAAGGACAGCATACTTTGTATGTCGGGAAACATGAAGTCGTCTCGTAAAAAGTATTGGCTTTCATCATCCAAAATTTTCCAACGTATTGGATACTGCTGGACATCATTACTTTCTCTAAAAATCAATAAATTATTTTCTAGGGAAGATATTATAAAATTACTAGAAAAAAAATCCACCGAAACTACATGCATGTGTACATACTTAAAACACAAACAGTTTGTATTTTTTGCTTGCTTTGTATTATAATATAGCTAATTATTTTACAAACGAATAAAATCAAGGGCAGTATAAAAATTATTTAGAATAATTACTTTAAACATAGAACGTATTCCCCGGGAGTTCGGGAAGAATCCCGAACCAAAAATATTCCAGTAGCTTCAGTTTCCAAAAGTTTTTTGGCCTCATCAAAGGATAGTGATCCAAAGTACCAGCTGAATGGTATACATTTGCAAATATTGTTTATTACAGATACAAATATTTACACTGTACAGGTAAATATATGACATGTATATAGATGAATAATGGTTATCTCATTATTGTCCTATTGAATATTAGCTTAAACCAATATACTAAATATTACAACAAAGTGGTACCTCTCAATGTTGTTCTCGTCGAAGGTTCCCACGGACATGGTTTTTATGGTGGAAACGGAATTAAATATGGAGCTGCTATTGAATTATTTATCTTTGAAGCCTCGTGTTTATCCCAAACGAATATCCTAAACTGTAAGGAACGTCAACTTAATTATACTTTGTTATCTTTTTTCAACACTAGAACCTTTAAAGTAGCCATGTAAGTTTGAAAATTAATTATAATTAAGATTATAGACAATTCCTGGGCACACCTTCTCTGGACCTAAGCTATAGGTTTATTGACGTGAGCGAGAGTTTTTCATTTGTGTGAACATATATTATGGTATTACTTAGAAATGGAACAGGAAAAATTTAATTAGTTATGAATCATCATCGGTTCGGCTTAACTTCCGGCCATGTACAGATATGTATAGGTATACACAAACAAATAATTCCCAATAAAGTTCATAATCAGATAGTGCAAAGTCTGCGAATAGCATTGCTTCTGCATATGACACAATTATAAACACGTCGTTCAAACCTCCCGTATCAGTGTCTCGAATTTGACGTTTGTATTAGCTGGAATGTCATACTTCTGTCAAATTGTGAAGTTAGCAAACGTTGTGACCTCATATTACGCCTTCATCTATCCATTCTTTACTACTCCAGACCGCATATAAAATTGTTCAATATTTAAGAAATACCTATTGTCTGGGCTTGAATTTGAAGGAAAATTAAAAATACAATTCCGTAAACTGATGGCGTAATTAATGAAAATATATTTAGTAGTGTGAAGAAATAATTTTGTAATAATACCTTAGTATCATATGACACAGCTCATATGTTAACAACGAGAACTATTCAAGTATCCATTCAGCCATTTATCATTATAGCGACATCTTCTAGCCACACCGAGTAGACAACGCAATCAAAGTTGTGAGCATCTTACGATGACCAAACCTTGGTAAGTCATGTCATTTTTTGGGGTTTTTAGATTAATTAATGACTCCAGATTGTATTTCTCCTTTGACAATCAATAATCATTCATTGTTATTGCAATTTCTTTATTTTTTAATTGAATTTTATGATCAACATATACAGGATGATTTAGGGGTTGCCCAAAAGCTGAGGATAGTTACTTTGCGGAGACTTGCTAAACAAAGAATGAAATGTGTTTTAGTAGTATATATGAAAAACATATTTATTCAGGATTCATACATGAAGCGACTCTACAAGCTACAAGATTTAACATATCTCGCTGAGCATGTTATTTTTCGCACAAAAAATAATATTGAAGACTCAAGATACCGATTTTCCTGGCTCATTGACTAGAACCTGCCAGGATTGAGTTTCGGATTCCCATCTCACTTAAATCAAACTCAATATTTTCTAGATGTAGTTGTAAAATCGATTATCAACACACCAACATAAAAACAAACCGATTATTTTTCACTCAGCTAGCTTTCATTCTTTTTCAAAGATCATCGTAAATCTCGATGATGATTTAAATGCAATATAACTTCGTACCTCGTAAGTTTCTGCAACTCATGCCGGCATATACAACGTGCCGATTAAAGAAGTTATCATGATGATTTACAACGAGTAAACCTTATTTGACTAGCCTATACAAATTTAGACTAAACAGTAATATTGTACCTTATAAACCATTCACAGAGATATATTGGAACACAGAACTATACTGGAATAAAACATTTGTATTCATTCTGACATTAGCGGCGGCATAGGTACAAAAACATAACATATTTTTTGCTTTGACATTTCAAGCCATAATACATACCTACTTATAGTGAAGCATACAGGCTTACATCAAGCCATTTACAAATTATTTACCAATCAATAATTTAGCTGTACCCACCAAAACCTAGAAAACATCTAATACATTTAGAAATCACGTCTGAAGCTTGTGAATAGATTCCTACAAGTGCATAGTTGCTGTAAAATCATAGGTTATCTCTTAGGTTTATAAAATTACGTATGTATGCAGCGCAATGTACACATCTGGAGGTACTTGTTTTTAAGATTACACTGATATAACACATATGCCAATCTCAAAGTTCTTGCCCATTTCACTGTTCTTGTCAGTCTGGTTTTTGGATGGAATCATTTTTCGCACTATTATTACACTTTCCAGTAGTGGGGTCATATTCAGTTAAAACTTCAACGTGATTGAAAGGGAAATGTCCACGCTAAAAACACAAACATGCCAAAGTTATCCCAAACCCATTATCAAAACATTCAAACAATGGAACCAAATGCATTAAACACTTACCCTTCCAGGTGCTCCACCTTCAAGTACTAGCTCACCTTCCCATTGTCCACTTATATTGTGCTTAGTGACTCGAATTATATCACCAACCTCTAACCTTAGAGCGGTGTCATCGTACGCATTGGGAACTCGGTCCTGTATTACCCTGGCGTAAGTATGTTGGTTGGGCTGAAATGCGGAAACAAATTACATATTAGCTATTATCAAAAAATAAAATGCGAAGTGAAACTATCGTTTTGTGCTTAACCGGAGAATGCGTTAGAAAATTAACTTTCCCTACGAGATATGCCAATATTAAATAAACGGGTAAAACATTACTAACCTGGATTCCTGTAGGAATTGCTGGGGGCGTAACTTTTCTATCCCTGTCTGGCGGGTTGATCGGTGGTGTACCAGGGGGTTGTTCTTGGATTCTTTCATCGTACTGTAAAAATAAAAATAATAGTGTTATCCAACTTAACTGCTTTGAACGCAGAAAGTCTTAAGAAAAGTTTGATGTACAGATTGTAGTCTCAAATTGATGAAATATCACGAGCAGTATAAATTTACCGGCTTGACGTAGGGTACCGGAATGGCTCCCACCTGCCCGAAGCTATTTCTAGCTGTCCACCACTGTTCTTCGTTCTTGTTAATTACTGTAAGAACTTCGCCACGCCTAAAAGGTAAATCCTCCGGATCCTGAGTACAAGTAGAATAAGAAAATGTAAAATATTTATACGCTATTTAATCGCTTGTACTTGCAATACACTTGCACACAATGCGAAAAATCATTGTTTCAATATAGCATCTCCAACCTCCCAAAGGTAATTAGTTCACAGGAAGTATAGTCATGATAACTTACTTGGCCCTCAAAGTCATGCTTTCCAATAACTTTTTCAAGTCGTCGAACTGCTGGTCGTACTAAGGGTGTTGTATCTAGATAGTGCAGCTTATAAAAGGTCAACAATGCAGGTAAATCAGCAAAATGACGATCTCCAATTCGGTATTTTACCCCATCTTTATCTTCACTATTCTTATTAATAATGTAGTGACAAACTTTGCAATCCTCCCTACAAATCAACAGCAAAGAATTCAATTATATGACCTAGGTACACAAGTTGACGCAAGGTTATGTAGTAATTATATCCAGATGACTTACTTCACACAAAGAACATAGTCACCAGGGATAGATGAGGAATCTCGAACTAAAAACACACCACCATCCTTTTCTGACATTAACAAATCCGTCGCATCCTGGCGAGTGATCTTTCCAAAATACCAGCTGAAATAAACAACATAACATCTTGTCACATGTCGCATATTAAATTTATCAAATGTGCATTGTTCACAAATACACAATGCTTCTTCAAAAAGGTTGTACAATTCCTCATTCTATATAATCTTCAAACATCCATTAAAAGATTGATCTCGTACCTTCTTCTGTCGTTCGGATCGAAAGAAGTTGCCATTATGAACCAGCCTGATTAACTCAACTTGACCTTCCGGACACAGTGATCTGTAAAGTAGAAAATGAGATGATGTTAGAAATCAATTTCTTACAAGGGCAAGATCAGCATAATCTTACATACATTCACAACTTCACCAACCTTTCCAGATAAGAGAATATTCCAGGTTAATTCGTATGACTAACTGAGATTCTTGTTCTCGATAATATATTTTGTCCGCCTCAAATCATCAACGCTCAGCCTTTGAACCCGTCGAAACTCTAGGAATCCAACTGTTTCGTCATAAAAGCTGCTGAAAAAACACTGGAGAGAGGGAGAGACGTGAGCTGCAATAATATTCCAGTTCTCAAAAAATGACAATCAACAACAACAACAACAGCCACAACATCCAAAAAATGTCCCTGACCCGGCCAATGTTCCACAGTGCTAAATAATCGCCATTATGAAAATGGCAAAGTTGAGAGTGCCTCACAAAACTCTAACGTCCAACAAAACTTCAACAAAGCTCTATAGGGAGTATCAAATCTCGCCGGAAGTCTTGGCATGGAAGAATTTTAACAACAACAACAACAACCATGAAGCCTCTGTCAAAGGTATTTTATACAAGTCACATCTATATATTTGAATAAAATATTATTGACTCACAACAATGTTTACAACAGTTGAAATTGACAAGTCAATCTTTTTCTATACAATTTACAAAGTTCTGGTAGCGAGATTAATTCTCAAATTTCTGGAGAGATCTAATTTCTTGAGGTTCGTTTTCGGAATTTCCTCCGAGATTAATTCTCGTTTAACACTAGATTACAACTAATTGTACAGTCACTATTTTTAGTTGGAAATATTTTAATTCTGGTCGATTCTCCAGTATAGTAGCTTGACTCATCATGTTTTTTTTTATATTAATGGAAGTTACTAAAAATTCACGTTTTTTTTTGTTCAAAAATAATTTTTACCGCAATTTGCCATATAAATCACTACAATAAAACATCTTGTAATTGTTCAATGAAGGATTAATGAAGATAGACCAGTAATTATGATTTGCAGGAGCAAAAGAAGCAACTATACAACTGACAATGAAAGTTGTAAAGTTGCACGATCAACTTGGATGACAAGGGTGGTGGGCGACGAACGCCGACGGGAATCGACTGTACCGACTTTGCTTCATCACATATGAGTAACATAATTTCTGTACATTTGGGAATGGCTTTACTTCTATAGATGACTCATGCGTACAACAAATTTCCTAATTCCTCTTTTGGTACTATTTTATACACGTAATATACTTACTTATATATAGGTACACACTTCGCACGGATCTCGCATCCTCAATCCTCATCTTTATATATATTTTAATTATTTAATTAAAATCATCAAACATTTTTATAGTCATGCTGTCATATGTAGCTTGATGTATTTGAAGGGGAAAGAAACTTTTCATTTATATATTTTGTTGTGCATAATCTGCTTTATCAATGCTATTCTATTCCTTACTTGAGGTATCTTGTACATGGCATGTACATATGTATACAAGTTATATATGACATGTACATGCGTACACAAGTTATATATGACATGTACATACGTATACAAGTTATATATGACATGTACATACATGTAATATATGGCATATGCATATGAATTACGGTTATATGATATGTACATATGTATATAGAAGTGAGAGGCGGCATGCACATATGAGCACATATGTATATGTGTGAGCAAGCTTGCGCGTCAGCTCAGGGCTCCACAAGAGAGCAAAAGAACGTTCATCATCATCTCTTCTGTCATCCGAATCCCGAGCATCTTCTGGTAATATGCACGTTGTTGTATATAAGGCTTATACTGGATCACTCTGCTGAATTGCATCTTTGGATGTTGGCATCTCCAGCAGCAGGAGATACTTGAATCGCTGGAGATCACCGCGGCTTGGAGTGAAGAGTGCTCCTTTGATGCTTTGACTCCTAATTATGTATTAATGAGAATTTTAAAAATTAATGAACATTATTATTCATTCATGAGTCTCGAGAGTTCCAGACTCTCGTAGGTGACTCCCAATCACGGCAGAAATGTCATAGATTTCCTTTTTGCAGTCTGAATTCTAAGGCGAACTCATTGTATGTATGCATATACACCGGGAAAGGATAACAATGAATCATTTAATGGAGATGCAATAAGACTCTCTGTATATGCTCAACAGAGTAGAGAACTTACATATATGTAATATGTAAAAAACGCTGCGCATATGAAACTTTATTAGGGTGAGTTAGTCTTTACTTTGCAGGGATGTATAGTACATATATATATATATATATTATTTGTACTTTGCACTTGAATTTTGTAGTATATGATTCATTCATTTGTACGGGGATGCGGGGATCCAGAATGCATAATAACGATTCATTCATAAAATTATAATAATCCTTGAAATATATATGGAATGAGGTGAAGTTGAATGGATGTGTGGGTAAGTGGAATGTGAGAAGATGGATGAGGATGAGATGAAGTTGTAAACAAAGTGTATTACTATGTATGATATGTGAAGTCGAGTGAGTGACATTAGGAGTGAAAATATTTACATAAAGTTCATGAAGGGTACTTCCTGTACGGAAATCAGTTGTTTAGATTAAAGAAAGCATTTTAGGTATAGCTGTTTAAACTAGGAGGCAGACGCAGGGATTGTAAAGAGTACAGAGAGATGGTTGCGCGTATAAAATGGACCATATTAGAACTGGATGAAGCCAGTTGATCGGAATAATACTGAGGGTTTCTACACTATAGGATATGTTTATGTCATGTACGTTTTTGATTTCTTGATCGGAATTGCTGTATATCTGTAACACTTGGGTTTTTCTTTATAGGAAATGTTTATGTAGAATACGGTTTTTTATCGGAATTGGTACTTAATATTTAAGACTTTTTACGCTGTACTAAATAATGACTGTTTGATTGGAATTGCTACTCACACGTACAAAATATTAAGGCTTCTTGATCGGAATGGCATTTGCGTTTATTCATTCACTTCTGTACTTATTTGTGAACTTAATATTACAGATAATTACGTAAGAAAGACTCTGCAATCTACAATGTACTTTATTGACGTTTTACAATAATAATACCGACTCGAACCTCTTCCTATACTGGAGGTATTTAATGGAACATGTTGGATGCGAATGTTTTTTAAACCTGGATTGACGAGTAATGATTAGACTGACTTTTCTATCTTCGTACGTGCAGGCTATATCACGTGGAAGAAAATAACCGTGGGACGCGTCTAAATTCACAGTGAGTGTCACGAAACCCAGACCCTGTCAGCCTTGTTGATTTCGGAGTGAATGAAAAACAAACAAGTTTCATTCACAGGGCAGGTCATATGGCAAACAGAAGACTTGGTGTTGAAATCTCTTACAGTTACTATTTTATTTATCTTCACTAAGCTTGTGATCTGATGCAGTAGTGTGCTGAATTGGAGGTTGAACGGGCAACGGAATTGAAACGGAACTTTCAGATTTCATTGAAATTCTTTGTTGAAGCTGTAACGCATACAAACATTCTTCTAAACAGCCCATCATAGATTGAGACGTTGCTTTCAGCCCTAACAGATCTTGGTCCGTACTTTTAATTCCAGCACCTGTTTAAATAATCGCACAACTTGAGACACACATTAACACCGGCTTAAAAGAATATTTATCTTATCTACCATGGATTTTAATTCACCATAATTTACCATGACATGCATAAAAGTATTGAGGGTATACATAGATAATTTATAACTTCCACAATAATCCATACTACTACATACAAATACGAAATACTACTAGCAAAACCACAAAATAGAATTTTATATCAACGAATAAAAATATTTACCTGTAATAGGATATTTATCAATTGATTGCCCCAAATCTTGAACAGAACTATTAGCCCGTTCTAACCATTCCTGTACTTGTGCGAACGCATCTAAGATAGAAATATTGCACTCGACCATTCTTGCGGACGAAGACCCATGATCACGCGATACCAAGGGACTATTGGTCTGCAACGAAACAAAACAGATGAAACATATTTGAAACCCTAAACCACAATATTACATATTACAAACTACCGACGGAACACCTTGAATGAGCTACGTTACACAGGCAGACAGGTAACAACACGAAAGGTCATCATCATCCATCCCAAAAAGTATCTATGTGTACATACCTGTGCTAAGGCTTGCGAGTGAAGTTCCGCCACGGCTCTTAACCGAGTAATCCACGCCTGTCTTTCTTTAGCATCGACAGCCCTGACCTTATAGACGTCTCCGGACGCCGAATTGACAACAAAAGTGTGAGAATCTTCTTCGCTCGGTGATATGACAGCACCAGCTAAATGCAAGGCACCTCTTGGTCTACTACTTTGAACTTTCATTTCGCTCTCTGTCTACATAAACAAAACATTAGCACTCATTAAATCCTCTCTGTATATTTATAACATTAAATTATTAACATGTATTTAATTAATTAATTTCAACAATAATTTATCCATCTATTTAACATACCATTCCAGGTAATTATCAGGTATTAATCACATTAATTCCATACGACATACTTACCACATAATATTCTAGGCTTCCTTTATCAGGGTTAAGTACAAACCATCTAAACTGCCAACCTTTCATCACATTAGTATATTTATTGAGCGGACCCTCATAATGTTGGCGAAGTTTTAGATTACCGCCGCCCTGGCCCTGCATTATTGAGAAATCTTAACACAAAATGAGCTCCGTGGTTATTACTTAAATAAATCTATTAAATTTTGCCAGCACTAGTCAGTGTTTTGCTTGTGATATTATTATTGGTGTTGGGGGAGGAGGTCGTCACAGACGAGAGGGGCAAGCGACAAGAGATGATGACGATGATAAAGCTGTTGGAACACTCTTCAGTCAAGTTGTCCTGACTGACTAGTGCCGTCCAAGTATTATTCTAAAGGGGCGTAATGGCAATATTCGCCAGGACCACCAGGGAGGTCAACCTGCCACCACCACAGAGCAGCAGAACTGTTTGTGTGTGTGTGTGCGGATTCTTGATTCACAATTTCCGCCTCTCTGAACTTAATCCTTCCTTCCAGAAGATATCCAGGCATATAGGCAGGGAAGGGAGCTCAAAACACCCGAGTTATTCAGTTCCAATCTCCGTCAATCGTTTGGATTTCCCACCAACCACACGCAAACCAATGAAGGCTAAATGTTCGTTGCAGTATTTTAATACTCCAAAAGCATACTTACCATTTACTAGTGATGCTTGGCTTTTGAGCACAAAAAAGCAACGTTTATTTCGTTTGTGTACGTTTATTCCGTTTGTAAACGTTTATCTCAGAGCCATTGGGGAAATATGGTGCATTGTGTCTTTTTTGTTTTTAGTATCTTCAAAGCTTCAAAGCTTCTTGTTGTTTTTTCTGTCTTGCATTATGTCTTCTCTCATTATTAATGTCAACTCATGCCAAACGATGATTATCCTTTGTAGTAGCTCGTGGGTTTAGAAATGCACATATAGAGGTAACTAACTATGTATCTATACATGAGTTCGCGCTAACTAAGTTAATTAGATATAATGTAACTTAATTCCTTGGAATTTTAAAGCTTCACCAGGCCTACACACTATATTTTAAAGTTTTAATGAGGGCAAAGTGGAGCAGCAATCCACTGAATAATTTATAGAGTGTATATAGGAATTTTATGGTTGCATAGTTTATTATACTGTATATGGTAGAAGGTTAAAATGTGTTTTTTATTGCTTTCCCCGCCGGTCTTGACATTCCCCGGAATTTATTGTAGGTATTTTTGTAATTTATTGTGATTTTTTGCAATTTATTGTAATTTATTGTGATTTTTCCGCGATCTATTGTAATTTATTGTAATATGTTGGGATGTATTGTAATTTCCTGTGATTTGTTGGGCTTTATTGTAATTTGCTGGAATTTGATGAGCTATATTGAAATTTGTTTTGATTTGCTGGGATTTATTAAGCTTTATTGGAATTTGTGATGATTTATTGTAGGAATAGGTTTTTTAAAAATCAACAGTGTATAACCTTTCTGTCATTTTATTTTCATTGTAATTAATTATTGATTATTTCAATATAGTATTGATGGTTGCAGAGGAATAGAAATATGTACCGCTAATACATTAAAGAGCCCGAGTGAAAAAATTTTAAAATTAGCCAAATTTAATTTTTTGGATCATTTTAGGTCCAAAGGAATCCATTAGGCGTATTTTGGAGACATTTGAACACTTAGTTCAATTTTGACCAAAAATTCTTTAACGCCTCTAAAATAAATGGAAGCAAAATTGAAAAAATACGATTAAAACTTCTTTGATTTTGGGTATGAAAATGAATCCAGTAATATCGACTTCCTCAGAATGTTTAAGCATAAATATTTAAATTGTTGTAGTTACGTATAAAGAGATAAAGTCATGTAGATGTACTTCGGGTGATAATTATTCATTAGATACTGGGAATAGTACTTCATGTATTACTATATAGTACAACCAAGTATGTATATACATAGTACTTTCGGCGGCGGCGGTGTTTCTGACGAAAAATAATTATAGTTGATAGAATTTAGGAAATTATTATTTAGTAATATTAACGACACATGATAGTTGATAGAGTTTAATTTAATTGATTGGGAATTTTAATTTGGAATTATTTTACACATTATTTAGTGATATTGAAGTAAATTTTTAATACAAACATCACGCATAAGTATGGAGTATGCATAGGAAATTGAAGTATAGTGGATGAAACCAATTTTGAACCTTTATAACGTTTTTAACAGTTTCGCGTGTTGGTTGAAATGTGTTGAAATACAGATACAGTATATGTAAAGTCTCAATTGCAATTATTAGTAAAATGTAGACAATTCGATATTTTCTGAAGGTCGCTGTATATGTTGTGTGTACTATTTAATCTGGTTCGGGCAATTGATTGCAAGTTGCAAAATTCAAGGTCGTTTTGTATAAAACGCTTTCTGAAAAAAATCTACAAAAATTGTCAAGTTTTTGGCAGTAACTTTATTGGCTGTAGTGTTACAGCTTCAGAAATGAATCATACATATTACAAAAATACAAATTGGGCATAATGAAGACAAGTAATTAAAAATTATTAATACAAGCATAGTACTTATATGATATCAGACTGGTAAACAGACATACAGAAAAAGCTATATACATAAACTTTTCTTATAAGTTTCATCGTGAAAGTGACCCTCTGATAGTACGTATAATATAGACGTAAAACTATGGTAAATGGTAAATGAGTCTGTCTGTACTACTATTCCGTAAGTTGCCAACAATGTCGTTTATCGTTGTTTAATTTCATGTATCGTTGGAAGCAGATTCGTTAATTTTTATAGCGATGATTAATATTTACTTCTTAAAGGCATAGGCTACATAAGTTTATATTATTAAATCAATCAAACTGTAGGTTGGAATTGCTACCAAACCCAATTCAGTGTCAGCAAGCAATTTCTCATTAGTTGAATCCGTCTGCATCTTCTGAAATTTTTGCAGCTTACAATTAGTCACACTCCAACTTTAATTTCGACAGCATCACTAACATTATTGATTCTAAACACAGTCCAACCTCCTATATTTTGAGTGTTATAATAATTAATAATGTATGAAACAAGGCAAAGTAACTATAATAGTACTAGTAGTTTTGTATTGTAAAGCATAGTGCGATATAAAATCGAAATGCGAATATTACAGCTTCAATTAGATAAAATCGGCGAATTTGAACAAGATACTTGGCTGCTACGAGATATTTTTGGGGTAGTCAGTGATCCAATTTAACTCATGAGTTCGTCTATAAAGTCAGCGTCAATTATATATCAGTCTTCGCATATTTCGTGTATCAACCCATTTTTGCACCCAGACCTTAAATTTCTACAGAGATTCTGCGGTGCATCCTCGTTGTATATGTAAATCACATTAAAATATTGAATTTCACACTATTAAGGGCGATATGACATGCAGAAGGAAATGTAAAATCGTAACTAATGTTGTATATAGGCGTGGCTTATTGATGGCATGGAAGTTTTGCTACGGAGATATTTTTAGCCCATGAGATTTCAATGCAGGCTTGTATCGAACTAATAATTTATTCTAGTTCTCCGCGAATTTCTTCATCTGTCTATATTTAGAATATTTCTTCCGTGTTCCGTCTCTAAGTTTTAGAAAGTCTTGGAGAAAGTGAGAGATATTACTTTAGAGTATACTTATTTACCGCACTTGAACGTCGTTCATTTAATAGGAACGCGATACATATTAATCGTGACTTTGAATAACCACTATGTCTATAATAACTTTCACATACCGCTAATGCTGCATGATTTTGCGAAAACCAAAACCTTACATCACCAGATGCACCATTAGTTAAAGCTTTCGAGAGTAACAACTACCCGACTACCACAAATTTATCATGTCAGGTTGTATAATAAGAGAATTGCAACAACATTCTAATTTTAACCTGCTTAACAGGGAAAACCAGTCGTAGGGTGCCAAATCTGTGCAATATAACTACGTAACATTATTTAATACACCATCAACATTTATTTAATACTACGGGTGTACAGGAATCAGTTAAGGATAAAAGCTTAATAGCACATTTTATAAAATCGTATCTAAATGCAAGGTGTAATAACAATCATGGAGGATATACAACGGTGTACTAATACATGTACACTATTTCTTGTAATCTCTACAACCACTGGATAAAACTTTTTTGGCTATTGTAATGTATATGTAATGCCAACTTCCGTTCCAATGATTCAACTTGAATTTGGCACTCTACATTGACTTAATTTATCAACAGCTTCATTTGAGGTATAACATTAACTGCTTTTGGCAACTACAAGCCGACGTAACATGTGCGTATAAATGAGATGCTACAAGGTAACATTATAATTTATAACAATCTTAACATTACAATATTAATTTTTAATTCTCAATGTTCAAAATCTCAACAAACCAACGTACTTACTGTAGAGATGCACCACAAAAACCTTTAAGGAATCTAATACGTATATAGTATCAGTATCATTAGTATATCAACGCATTTAATCTCCATAGGTGAGATTCTTGTAGTCAACAACGGTTCATTAATGTTGCAGGTCACTCAATGTTAAATCAAATTTCTTTACGTTTAGCGACTAGAAACGTATTTGAATGTTATCACTAAAGATTATTTGCATGGTGTCCGTATTTTCGGATGAAGTATGTATGTTATTTATATATCAATAGCACGCACATGTGAAATACAAGTATGTAACAAGATTTCTCTCTATATCAAGTTTGGAGAGTGTCAAACAAGTCAAAATGTCGTTCGCGAATTAAAGAATATTTTTATGCGTCAAGTTCGTTGTAGCGTAAACAGCAATATTGTGCAATATTGAGGCAATTAGAATAATCTCAGCTTGAACAAAATCACATTTTCCTTGGGTTCTGCTGGGTAATTGGAATAGAACTTGCGTTGACTGATGATTTGAAGTTGAAGATACTGTAAAATTATTATGAGAGAAAAGACGTCCAAGGGAAAAGTCGTAAGTAATGGGTTTGTTCGTTGTGAATGAAACGTGTCGTGCAAATGTTTAACTTTCTGGAAGTCAGGAAAATGCAGGGAAGATAAACACAGTGAGATACATTATGGACGTGGTACAGACCAACGTAGTAAGATTCTTCTTTTGAGTTACCAGCGTCGAAAACTGCAGACCTTTGTTACGAACATATTTTCTCAGCTCATACAGAGCAAATCCGACTTGGACAAGATCCGTGGACATCAACAGAATGTCACGTAGAACCTGGATAAATTTAGAAACAGCAGTGTGAATAGTAGTTTCATTGCAAATGAATTATAAATATCTATAAATGAATCAAATAAATAATTATAAATAAATTGAAAATTAAAAGAAAAAAAATTAAATTAAAAAATGAAGCTAATTATATACGCATTTATAAACAAATATCTTGTATATTCGTAGTTTTACCTGGTGTAAATGTCCATGTTGAAGAACGACACTGTAGACGAACTGATCCCATGCACTCATGACGACATGAAATATGGCTATATTAACCACCAGGAGCATGGCCAACGGTTGAATTGGCTTTCGACGGTCCAAGTAATAGACAACAATAGCGGAAGACAATAGTTCAGTCAAGGTAAAGAACACTTGATGATTCCACTGCTCATAAAAGTCATCGTTCCAGTAATTCCAATGAACCCACCATGCATAATAGTGAGAATGGAGAGAACTTAAAAACAATACTGCCATCGAAAGTCGGAGCTTCTTCATAATAGTCAATTGAATTAGGCTCTTGAAGCATTCGTACGTTACCACTATACCAAGCACCGTAATTATCCACATTTTGACGACAGTGCTGTTGCTGTTGAAGTAAACGTGTTTGTATTTTGCAATACCAGACTCGTACGGACCTAAAAATAGAAGTATTAAAGTTTTCAAATTTATTATTAGTCAACGGAAATGCAACCCACAAAATGCAAAAGCATCAAGGGAAAGAAATCCGACCAAACCGTTAGATATTTATTAAGACCTCCTGCTTTTGCAAACTTAATTTATCAACATATATGTACATCTGGCACACATTTCTTTTGCACGTTTTTTGTTGATACTTAATAATGTATGTATCCACATATTATGAAACAAATCGCTATTTATTCATGTGCCAGACAATCACACACACCGAATTAAAAACACTGTCATACCTTTGAAAACGGTATCCCAACAGGAACAGCTGCAGGAATTTCGGTCTACAGGATGGGCCATGTGTCCCCATAGTTGAAGGAAGATGATCATATGCCCAATGGGAAAGATTATGGGAATCAATATTGCTATAAACGGAGCCAAAGTCAAGTGACTCCGAGCGTTCTTTGAAATTTTGTCGTCTCTGCCAAAGTCCATGTCTGCAATGTTGATGTTGACAGGTTGTCCTCGGTTTTCATCTTCGCCTGCATTGTCAATTAGAACGAGGATTAAATTAATGGTCTAATGTCACGGAAAAACCGGAAAGGCCGGTGTTTGTACTTCTATATATTTATGCCTATTGGTCACACATATATCATCCTTTCTGGATTAGTGATTTGTAAATGTCACATTTTTTCTCTATTGCAGTGTT
Organism: Lipothrix lubbocki; assembly: GCA_034696945.1. Lineage (NCBI taxonomy): Eukaryota > Metazoa > Arthropoda > Collembola > Symphypleona > Sminthuridae > Lipothrix > Lipothrix lubbocki. The sequence continues at coordinate 50,872 of JAQGAK010000171.1, forward strand.
TTCGTGTTTGGCAGACATTCATAAAATGATTCATACCTACTTCTGTAAGCAATGAAAGGCGACATGGCGATTCACGAGGATCGTCAAATGAATGTGGTCCTCTTTCCTCTGCAGTCCTACACATACAATTCAAAATTACAACACATTAAACGACCATAAAGAATAATAATAACACCGTGGTGGCACTATAACACCCTCATGTCATGACGTTATATTAGCTAGAAGATGTTTTTATAAAATCCATGTTTTTGAAATGGCATAAAGTGAATGATCTTTGATGAAAAAGAAATATTCTCACATTTCAAATCTCAATGTACCTGTAATTTACAGATAGCTAGGCAAACTTATTATGACAATTAGAAAGGAGTGAAAGACTTTTTCCAATGCGAACTTATATAGCCAGGAGTGGAATATTTTGAGCAAGCGACCGGGTAAGGGGTAACTATGTACATTGGTCTTATTATATTATTATAAGATAAGCGGAGCAATGAACAAACACGCCAGGAAAGAGGTAAGTACGATGTAAAGTAGTACAACGATTTTATTGTGCTAAACATGCTAAACAATTTTCCATGTGTAAAAAAGAGTGAACTCCAGCGCCTAATTATTGAAGTACAATCAAAAAATAAAAAAGTGATGCTTGTATTGCACTAAAATTAAAGCGTGGACTTGATTGATAATAAATTGGTATTTGCTGTTAGTTTTTTTAATAATAAATGTGGGTAATTAAGATGAATGCACTTAACAAAGCAGATTTGCCGATGAAGTTGGTGACAATCTTGTTGTAAGAGTAGTTATGACATGCATTAATACTCAAATGTTAACTATAAAAATCCATGAGCAGAATGCTCTAGTTAGTCATTAAAGCCTTTGTCATATCCCAACTCACAGAGCCATAATAAAGGTTTAAGTAAAATGTGTATGAACTTAACCTCCAATAACAACCACACCGGTATACCTTTTTCCTGTTTATTGCTAAGCGGAAATAATATTTTCTTCATATATTTTTGCCAAAGGAGAAATACTATTATGTAATGAGGAAAAACCGTGACTATGCATACATCATTAGCGCTGTTTTTACATGAAATCTAAATTTTTAAAGCCAATAAAAAGGTACATGTAAGTTAGAACTTGATTAAAAGCTCTATATCGGCTCGCTCACTTACTTGTAAAAGTATCAAATGTGCTCAAATAGTAATTATAAATAGAAATATACACACAGTAATTACTGAAATAATAATCTAGTATCTCTATCATCATCACATACAAAACAAACGTTGTTACATATTGTTGTATGCAAAACACAAACAGACAATTTAAATGAGGCTGCACGCATATATAGATTTCATATTACCTATGTAATATTCATATTTCCCAAGCAGAAAGAGAGAAACAATCTTTCAAGAAAGGAATGAATGCCTGTGAGGCTCGCGTGGTAGACGGAATCTACATGCGATCTGTTATGTAAACATAATAGGTTTATAACTGTTTATATGTGAAAACACATCCGCACATTATAGCAAAAGGAAAAGCACTGCGGAGCTTAAACTTTCTTATCGGGGCATAAACACAAGCTCTAAGCTTTCTCTATGCATAAGACATGTAAATTTACGAGCTTGTCTTCAGAATTAATTTGACTTTATGAGCCAATAATGTCTACGATAATATCTCGCAGGTGCAGGTGTCACAATAATAAAAATAATTATTACCTTAACCCCCAAAATCACATGTTTGACACGAATTATAAATGACTTCCATTGATGAATATTGCACTTGGGTTTTTCACAAGAATAAGTGATGTGGACTAAAGAAGAAGAAAAGTAAATAGTCAGAAATCTATGGAAGACTGTCACGAATTTTTAAATTCGGAACTAAAGAGAAAGCAGTTGCTTGAGTTGAAGTATTTCGATGGATAGGAAATGGTCGAAACGCAAGAACTTGTGATACTGGTGGAAAGTAGTAGAGGTGGTCATTTTAAGTATGAAATTATAGACCAGATTACAAGGAAAACTTAAGCAGGAGGAGATGACACAGGCAACTAAAGTGATAACAAAAGTGCAAAGAAAGTTGTACGATCAACTGGGAAGACAAGGGAGGTGGGCGACGACCTCCGATGGAAATCGGATCCGCAGAATGTTTACTGACACTCATGCGTACAGCGGGGTTCCTATCCCTTTGCTTTTCATACATGTTGTGAGTTGGTACCTATGTCATTAAAATTGCAGTCATTACACGCTGTCCATTCATGACTACCTTCAAATTTCATTCTCGTCTTCATACGCACTTTGTTTGTTACACATTCCCTGAAGGCTTGAAGACCATGAAATAGTAATGCATTATTTCCAGAATATTCCTTGGGCTAGAGAAAATCGTTGGCATTTCCTACTTTCTCTAGCTTTGGGCAAGAAACGATAGCATGCTTTTAGCTGGGGAAAACGTCGAGAATTCTTTGGTTTCAAAATTTATAACTAGGAATTCCGGATACTTAATATGTTAAATTACGATAACGACCATGTAGAAGCTCTATTGCTTTGGTATGGTAAAGCAGAATTTTCGGTTATAAATTATTGATATTATTGCTGCCACATGGGAAACTAATCAACTTGGGAGCCGTGCTTGAATAATTGGATGCAATACCGCAGGAGTATTGGAGTATAGCTATGTAATACATAACCCCCTTGGTTCGTTTGAAGTTGACGAGAAGGTACTGAATATGTATACTGTTTTTGAATAACCACTCGAACTTAACTAAAACCTCTGAACATAGCTCTCTGCTTCTCTTAAAAACCCTCTAATGAGTCCTCATGTATGTACTGTTGCATGTAGATATTGATGCAACCAAGGCATAGATCATAAATAAAATAGTCTTATTACTCAAAAAAGACATGTACCGTACGTACAGCCAAAATGATATGAATAGGGTTAAAGTATGTTACAACTAACTACAAACAAATTGTACGTCGTTATCCCCCGTAATTTTGAAAACAAATTTCAAAATTAATATGAAAATAAATAGGACCTCATGTAAATGTCCATTTCCAGCGCTGACGTGTGTCGTATACTACCACTATGATAAACAATTTCTAGAAACCCCCACTTGAAAGGCACCATGTTATTCATGTTCTCCTTTGAACGTTATTAATATACCTACCACTTTTCAGAATGGAATACGTTGGCCTCTTTGTCATTCCATCCGTTCCGCCACAGCTCTTGCAAATTCGATGGAATTTATAAATACCTTACAAATGGCTGAATTGTGAAGCGAGAGAGGTTGACTTCAATTAATTGAAAAATACGAACAACGTTAAAGATGTAACGTAAAACATGTTTTATTATTATTCTAAAGGCATACACTGGGTAGAAAAAGGAAATGTAAGTCGAAGTTACTATAATTATGTACTCCAGAATGTGCTAGTCCTTATGATTCAGTGCATGTCAATAATAAAAGCAGAAACAAAACTACGAACTTTTTTTACCAAATGTATTATTGAAAGATAATGCTTTATTTTAATAATCAATTTCAAGATTTATTTAACCAACAATTATATACATATATATTTAATACATCAAAAACAGATATATCATAATTACAAATTCAGGAAATTCATTTATTGTTTTTGCATTTGCATACTATATCTCATATCTGTACTTTGTGCGAGTTAACTTTCTTACAGCTGATGATTTAAGAATATGATTAAAGCTATATACTTTGTAAAAAAGGACCCAAAGAGAACCATTTCCCAGTGTATCTAGATTGTCTTGAAAAACTAACTCTGGTTTTAGCCTTGGTATGTGGTAAATGGGACAAACGAGTATTGAACATTGCAACGATCCCGTCACCGCTCCAAGTGCACCTTATTGAGCGCATTGAAGACGGATTCTTTCATTGTCCGAATTACTTTGCCCGGGTCGGAAGACATGATTATGGAAGTACCCGCAACGATCATATTTGCACCAGCCTGCATGATAAACATGAGCAAGATTGACAACATGGAACCAAATATATAAAGTAAAAAATAATAATAAGTAAATAATCTAAGAAAATATTCCGCCATTATCGTGTTGTTATTAACCTCAGCACAAGCATCAATATTGCCCAATCCTACTCCACCGTCCACTTCGATGTCTAGCTCTGGGTAATTCCTTCGCAGGAACTCAATTTTAGGAAGCATATCATTTTTGAAGCTTTGTCCACCAAACCCAGGCTCTACAGTCATGATTAGAATCATATCCGCCTGATCAATGTGTGGAACAATGTCAGCCACAGGCGTTCCGGGTTTGATAGCTATTCCCACCTACACAAGCACCAACAAATGTCAAGGTCAAGTTGCTGACATTAGACAATCGTACAATAGATCAAGCAAATAATATTATTGTTGATTACAACGATTTATTAATAAACCAACTACCTTCATCCCCGACTCTTTAATTTTTCTGCATATTCCAGAAACATCCCGGGTAGCTTCTAAATGGAATGTGTACTGATTGGCCCCAGCTTCACTCATTGGCTCAACCCACTGTCAATACAAATAAATGCATAAAATACATAGATGTAAATAAAATCATTAATGTTCTAAATTGTAATTTCCAAATAAATATAAATAAATATTATCAGGTTAAACAAAAATATACCTGTTCCGGCTTTGACACCATCATATGCATATCAAAAAAGGCTTCGGGGACTTTCGTCCGCAAGCACTTTACCACGGGGTGACCAAATGTTAAATTTGGGACGAAGTGACCATCCATGACATCCAAGTGTAAATAATCCGCTCCATTCTCCAGAAGCCGGACTGATTCCGCAGAGATTTGGGATAAATCCGCGTTGAGAATTGACGGACCGATCTTGCAGGTTGGTGCCATGTTGGAAACTGCGGGCGGACTAAATATGGAATAACACTGTGGAATCAAGATATTCTTGAAATCATACACAATGTTTCTTTAGCGTCCAGCGTATATAACTGCACTTAAATTATCACAACTCGGAAATATATAAAGATTTGATTGCACAAAAAATCCTAAGTTTCTACTATAGCTCTTGTATTTATTCAATTTCAAGGTCTATATCATTATCTTCAATATTCCTCTCTGCAACTCTTCTCTGACTATTAATGCCCTTTTTAAGGATAAATCAAGAGGGCATATCTTGAGAGATGTACTCCATTCATTAATAGCAATGGTCAAAGATTTCTTTCTATTTCTGATATACTTTCAGTGATAAATGATAAAAATACATTTGTGGATACGGCCAGACGGCCAAAAGTGTATGGAAGGGAAGAATCACTTGTTTTAAAGTATCAGTCCAAAAGCTTTCGAGCTTCTCCCGCGGAAATCTCAGAGCTTTAGTGAGCCAGGAGTGTTGTGCCGGCAGGGTGTGCGCTTTGTACATTTTTCAATCCCAGCAACTCTCTGGACTTTGTTGTCTTATTCGTCTTCACTTTCACTCTCAAGCGCAAGGGAATTCATCACCGTTTGTTTTAAAGTATAGCAACGTTTTTTTTCGACGCTAAAATACAATTAGGATAAAGTTAGCCATTTTTATTTCCACAGTGTTGTAAATGTAATTTAAATGATTAGTTATCTTCATTTCATTATTCAGAATTGTTAATTACTCCTGAAATTTTAATTTATATATTTTAAATCTTTATTTTCATGCATTTCTAGATCTTTGTTTGTATTTATTGTCATTATTACATTATAATTCTGTTATTTATGAAGTAATTGTTTTTAAAATATTTTTGAAGCAATGATGTTATTTACTTTTGAAATTGTAATTGAAATTATGAATAATTTATTGTTCTTCCTAAATTGCTGATATATATCTGTATTGTATTAATTATTAATTTATTACTTGAAAATAGCTTTTAAACAATCGAAACTGGACAAGCTTATGCTGTATCCAAAGTATTTATTGAGAATTATGCACAAATTTACTGAATAAAAGGACAATAAATTGAACAACATAAAAAAGTTGGTATTAGAAATATTGTGAATATGATTGATTTTCAAATACCCAATGAATAAATAATACGTGATAAGATTAGAACATTACATTATAACTTTGTAGATACTTATTTCAATGTAATATTATTGTTTTGAAATCCATTGTTTTTAGATTAATAATAATTACAGAACTGTAATATATATAACTTTATATTTGTAAGTTGATATTTATGAATGGTGGTTACGCAATACTGTGTAGTACAATTGTGCTACCATATATAGAGGATTATGGTTAGCGATGACTCAATAAAATAATTATAAACTTGGCAAGATGAAAATATCGAAATTTCTGTGACTACTATCGCAATATGCTCAATGAATATATCCCAATCAATCAATAAGGGTGGGAATGAGGATAAATTATTTTGGGGATAGAAATGAAAATACTTTTATGGAAATAAGTATGCTAGAAATGGTCATAAGTTGTAGTAAATTTACAGTATCCAATTTATTTCCGAATAAAATCGTCCATAAATTCAAATAAGTTTTGTATTATGAATCTTTAAAATAGTGATAGTTACATACACGTTTAATAGATACATGTATACTGTACACATACTTACTGTACACATACAGTACATAAAATTTGCGACTCTTGTCAATGTCTTAAAAAAGTAAAATATTACATATACAAACCTTTTAATAATAATATTTATTTTCCTTCAAATCGACTAGACTTCCTATGGATAATAGATTATTCATTATTAGACGACAAATGTTTGGAAGTAATGTGGTTCCTTGCAACCATAAATGAACCTTTGATTATCATTTATGTGGGAATAACAGGCTTTTCTCCATTTACACACAGCTTGGATATGTATAACGCAGTGGGTTTAGTGAGAGAGAATGTGTCTAAAGAAGAATAATGGTTTACAAAAATTATTTTTGCAATTCTGTATACAGAATACATGGGAGTTTGTATTAGCACTTGTAATATACTATTATACAAGTTCACTATAAAGGTTATAAATTAGGTGCTGCTGACGATAGGAAAAAATATTAATGAATAATCAATACTTATATATATATATATGTTTTTGAAATAAATATTCACTTATTAGTTTCAGAGGTATAAACGTACATACATAGTTTCCATGAAATTTTCTTATTAGATTTTCTAATCTCCTTCATGCATAAATTACAACATTAGCTTAATTATGACTCATATCTTCATATATATCACTTTTACATATATATGTATATAATAGTATAGATAATATAGTTGCTTAATGAACGTGTTTCATTCGACACAAGTCTTTATTTACTGGTCTTCTTTGGGGAAAAATACTAAAATATTTAATAATTATAAGGGATGGTGGGTAATTATTACCCGTAACTATTTACACATTAATCATAAATGACTCTTTTTCTTGTTCTCGGGTATCTTGTCTTATAAAGGTACATATATAACAAAAGGAACCAATGTTTCATGTCTGTAATCGGCCTAAATGAAGAAATATTTTATTTTGCTATCATTGATTATTTTGCTTCATCACAGGCTTTGAATCTGCGGTGACTTACCTGGAACCAGATAAATTGACTTTGACTAGGAAGAAGATTTACTATCATGTTCAAAAAATTTAAAATGTTAAGAGCATAATTTCTAATTCGATGGATACAGCAAACTTAACATTACGCATTATAAAGATAAAATGTGATTACATTCAACTTCCATGAACCGTTTCAGCCTTAAATGCTATACATATTTACACTCATCCGGGTCCCTCTTTGAAAGTAAAAACACGATGTGGTTACACATTTTCTTGAACAACCTCTCACAGACCTGTTTGACTGAGGTACACATAAAACCATCCATTCTTCTTCTACCCTGCTAAAACAATTTCAAGGGTTTAATCCATTCAAAAACACGCTATAAAATAATTGTCTTTTGTCAGTTTACGCTTACACTCGTATTAAGATAGTCTGATCTCATTGTACATACACCTTTATCCTCTGGAGCATCATAAGTACAAACTTATTTTTTGATACCCCACACAAGTACTAACTAAAAGTTGGAATTTATGTTTCTGGAAAACATATGCCTTTTAGGTCTTCATGTAAGTACCTTCTATCGTGACATTTCACGACGTCAAGACATGCCACTTATTAGTGGACGGGGCTTTATCCTGGGAAACGGGAATGATTACTTGGTATGTATACTCTAATTTTTCGACCTGCCGGAAGGCTGCTTTTAGGTTTAGCTATTAATCATCAGGGGCTTTACTCTAGTGCAATTCAATATTACGTAGGTAACTTATTTAAGATTCAAAATGATTTATAGTCATTTTTGCAAGCACATTTTGGAAGGTAATAGATACTTTATACATGAATTTCACTGTTGTTGATGGTATACAAATAATACATATGTAGCTACACAATTGAACAACAAGTACGAAGATGGCTTGCACGATAATCCCACTTCAGGAAATAATTTGAGTTTTCAGACATACTCTGGAGCTATAATATTATCAGCGTACCTCACGTAGGTACCTAATACAGACACCTAAACAGATTGAATTTTACATCCAAGGATTAGTAACTGTACTATTTTGACCGCACAAGTATTGTGATGCTGCGGGAATAATAATTAAGTATTACGTGCGGAGGTAAAACGCAACAAAATTAAGAACTAAGAACTGCCTTACTAGAATTACATTGTGAACATTTTTAATCTTACTACAAAATGCAGTTCCTTTGGTTTGCTGCGAGCGAAATATTCACATTAAGTTCTCAGTACAATGTATGTAGGTAAAAATTAGCTCTTAATATAATGTATAACAAACAAAACATTAAAATTAAATTGGAGTTTGACATGACCCCTTTAATAGAGCATCGTTCGTGTGTCTAATAAAATTGGTAACTTTCAGCCCTAAAGAGTAAGTATATGTAACAAACCTACATAATATTAATACTTACATTACAAATATATATAGTATCAGGTGGGTATAAAACTTAGAATATCAAACTGATATTTTGTATCTTCAATCACATTGTCATTTCAATCTTGTAATCTAAAATGATGAAGTAATAGGTTCAGTACTCGGTATGTTCCATTGTTATTTTCAATAATAAGGTATTATTGAAATAGTTACTGCTATCTCCCAGCAATAGATTTTAGATTAACACTTATGCTGTAACAAATGCACATTGATATAATGTCTCAGTTAATGTACATCAGCTCAGAAACATAATAGTTATATTCCGCTCGAAAATTCACGTAAGAAGAACGATGATGAAATATATTATGTAGGTAATCAATGGAAATCGATGCGGATGATGAAAATGTATGTATACGTAGTAGGACCGTAGAAAGGAAGGCAGACAAATGATACAGGTTAATATAGATATGGCGATGGTGATTACGACGACGGGGTGACAGTGAAAGATAACAAGTTAAGGCAGGTAAAACGTAACGACCTTCTAAGACTCGCAGAGGTATCCATCACATGGTACCTATTATATCCTTCCAGTTTCTTTCTTGACTAAATTGGATATTTGAAGAAGTGGCCACCAAGGTTGTATATATAATTGTAGTGGCTAGTTGAAGAGGAAGAACTAGGATAATAAAGTCGATATGAAGTTGAAGCGGAGAGACAGGTTGCTACTTACTACTTCTTATTTCAAATAGGTAGAACTGTTGACGACTTCGAGGAGGACTTCGTATATAGATGCCATATTCACATAACTGTAGAAAATAAAGGTCTGGAAATCGACGGCAGGCTCGTAATTTCACTCATCAGAAATATTGTCAAGAGTAACATGTCATTTCCCAAGCACTTCCAAACGAAAAGACACTTGAAATTTTCCCTGCTACAACACAGAATATTGTACCAGACGTGTTTTTACAGTTGACTTAGAAACAGGATGTGGTGGGTGAGAATTAACTATGTAAGTCGCCTTCTGTGTACATTTATACGTTGTATATTGGCTTGTCAGTGTCTTCACATTTCAATTTGTCTGTATAAGGTCATGATGTTGGAATCACCAAAGAGTGTTTCATTGACTTTAGTCGGAGGTTTATTCTTCTTGGTCTGAGTGTGCCACACATAGATCTGTTGAAAAATGACAGACAATCAAAGAAAAGCCATAAGAAAATTTTTCACTAGAAAAAATGAGGAAAAAATGTGCCTGGGAGACAAACAAACCCACAAAAAGCTCATGAAATAAAACTGCTCTCAGCACGACCGTTTTCTCCATTGGTTGGAGACAGCTCACGGTAGCTGCCAAACTTTTAGTCCTCTTAAACTCAACCTATTAACCACCCCGTCAAGAAGAGCTCAGAAAAGGTACCTTAATACTCTTGCAGCAACCAGTTTATAACGTCTATAGTTCTGGCTACCTTTAATGGATAAGACAGTGTATAGTTCAATAGTACGAAGACTCAAAATTCAAAACCAAAGAGGCTTTATGTTGCTAACGGTAGGAAGAAAAAACTATTATGTATTCCTATATAGGGACTGATACATACAATATGATCCTTTCGTGTATATTCAGGCTTATTACGCCATTCAAGAAAAATTGCTAAAGTAAACAAAAGGAATAGAGACGGGTGAAGTTGGGCTCAAGAAAGTTAGTAAAAGTCAGAGGCCTTTGAGCAGCAGCGAGGGTGGAAGCATTTGTCGGAGCTCGGAATGGAGTAATAGACTCTGGACTGAATGGCGCTTCTTTCATCCATTCCATTACAACAACAGCAAAAATAACAACATGCAACTCTCACAAAACTTGAGATGTTTCACCAACCTGAGTGCAATTATTGGCCTTCGGCTCGATCATACTAAGGTTTATTCCCAAATTCTGAAGAAAACGATCTTCTTCGTATCCAGGCGTGAAAGGCATTGTTCCTTTGGAATTCTGAAACATTCAAGAAGCATAGTTAGATACTCGAAATATATTTAGATAGATTCTTCAGTAACAAAAATAACTAGTTTTACATCCATAAACATTTGAGCAGACTTGAAATCTGTAGTAATGCTTAGCAGCAACCAACGAGTCTAATTTCTGGAAAAATATAAAAACTCTCCCATATACTATTACATAAAATTTTACAACAATACACTGTCAATCTAGTAATCCATGTACCTATTGTTTACACTGTCAACATAAAAGTAGATACACTATATGTTGACAAAATTCAGTGATTGCATGTCTGCGAGGTCTACAAGCGATACAGCGAAGGTTCAGCACACCGACGGAATAGCAATTTTGTGAGCCTACATTGTATTTTATAGCCATGATTGATCCCATTTCAGACGAATCTGGCAACACACACCTTAAATTTCGATTGAACAAAGCTAAAGAAGCACAATAGGGTAACATGTCGTCCCGGCTCGACTGGCTAGATTTTACCTTCACCGGAGGATGATAGCAATATAAAATACACGTTGAACATGCTTCGATGATGAAAGTTTGAGGAGCTTTCCAATATGAGAGCAATCCTTCAGATCTTTCGGGTATTCAGTATTCAGATCTCATATAGATAAAATAGTTCAGGCTTCCCGAAGCTATTTTAGACTAGATGCTTTGAAGTCCATCAATAGCGAATATATCTTACCTATGAAATAGCTTCGGTTTTAATCTCAATCATCCAATGAATAATGAACTTGCAAGTTTTTGCTACCTATGTACACACATCTTTTGTATTGTCTAACATTATTCCAAATAACTTAGGAAGAGTTAATTACAACACAATAGTACAAAAGCTCTCAAATTGACGCTATAATGCAAGTCTTTAGAGCTCGTCAAATGGTTACCCATTCTGGAATGGTGTCGCCTGGAGTGAACAAAGACAGACGACAAAACTTGAGCTGTTATTAGAGCATGCATATTCGACTAGACACATTTGAAGCAATGTATGTATATCCAAAGCTCTATATCTTTGCAAATATTTGCAGAAAAATGAAACCAAATGTGCCCTTACAAACTCTCCCGAAGTTTACAGATGATGAGTAAAGAGAAATTCTCTGAAAGGCTCATTTCATTCTTTGCAACTTCCTACTATTATAATATAGTAATCAGCAAAATAGGCCAAAGTTTTATTCGATATGCAGTTTCTATAATATTTAACTATCCTCCTCATACATTTTTCATTCACGCCATTTGATGGAGCTATAGATGAGAGAGGCTGTAGTAGTATGTGCATACATACTTATATATAGGGAGAAATGTTATGAAGATTCGAGGTTTTCGGAGAAGAGTTATTAAGACCACTCGTACACAGAAGAGTCAGGAGAGCGTTATAGAATTGCAAGTGAATAGAGCTGTACACGTAGACTGCAACAGGAGTAAATTAGGCATAGACTCTTGTCGGTCTCCCCTTGCTCCTAAATAAGACTACCGAGTTGATGGGGAAGTGTGGTTGGGAGCTTGAAGAGTGTATAAGATGAGGAAGAAGACTTGGGTGGAATCTTAATCGGGCCAGCAAGGCCTGTAAAGAGTATGACTAGAGGGAGAGTTGAACAGATCTGAAATTTATCAAAGTCTTACGGACTCACGGGAGTCCCGAAGGGAGTTTCCACTATTAAAGGAGAAAATCTGATCTTGAAATGCCGACACTTCATTTTCTCATTGACAATCATATAGCTTCCAGTTTGCATGAATGGGCAAAAAAAGGTTTCATGACAATCAGCTGGTGGGACTACTGTCTACCATATCTTAAGGCTCCATTTCCTCCAATTGTATATTTATCAAAACCTATGGGGTTACCAAAGTTAACCGCTAGCTCTTCTCATTTATTTCAATTAGGCAAGTCAGAGGTAACTTTACAATCACATACAGCCTTTCGTCTCTGTTGCTGCTCCCCTCTCTAGACGTACTTTCGTAGTCACAATCTCACTTTATCCCACTATATCTGCTCTAATAACCTAACTAACCAACCTTGTATGAAGTGTAAATCAGCAGTCACATTGAGTTAAAATGCAATCTACTTCTAGCCAAACTTCAAGGTTAAATATTCAGGGGGTTTGATTTTCAACTTGTACGGATACTTTATCAAGGAACAAAATTTATTTACTTATATCCAACACTCAAAAAATCTCATCATTTGCTGCTTCTTTGATAAATTATTGAAATTATTTTAATTGCTTTAAGACGCAAGTGAAGATTTTTTACTAACGAAATTTACTTTTTCAAACCATTTAGTAAACAATTACAAATCTAAAACCACAATCAGCAAGATTATGGACCTGTATTTATTTTACTTGATTATACTTTAGATTCTAGGTACTGTTAATCCCTTAAATTATGAACAGCGTGCATGTATGTGATGAAGCTAGTGCAATTTTCCTGCCGTAGCACTTTCTTTGAAGATCCACAGAATTAAAAACTTAAAACTATGATTGAACCAAGCGGAACCTTTCAGATTAAAACACTGCACGAATATTATTGGCTCTATGCATTTAGAAAGACAGGAAGTATGATGATACGGCATATAATAAGAGTTGATTAGAGATGATGAGATCATTGGCGAGGCGTTGAAAATAGGATGAACTTCAAAGTTACGTATTTTGTGGATGTCTACCAGTGTACAGCTCATTCGTGTTCACCTTAAGCATACGAAATACGATTACTTAAAGTTTTACAGTTCAGTACTAATGAGAGAACTGTCTAGGTTACCTTGCTATCCACACCCTCCCTTGTCAGGTAGGATATGGCGAGAATCTCAAATATTAATAAATTAGGTAATGTTTGAAACTCTAAACCATAACTTTGGTTTTGGTTAGAATGACAGAAAGCTTGGCTCACTCAGAAGTACGGACCCCATCAATTCCGCGTGAGGAATCAAATGCTCATTAGAGCTAAAAATTTACTACATGGAGATGAAATCGGGATCTTATTCTTCCGTATCTATACTTTCACGCCTAAAGTATCGACTTAACATGGAACCTAGTAAGTCATTACGTTAGGCAGAATTTGATCATTTTCCTTTGCCTAATCATTCATGGATGCTCGACTGAGTTCGACCCGAAGAAGCTTTAAATTACTTCGGATTTTCGGAGTTGGTAGATTTGAAAACGTGATACATACATAATCAGTAGTTATGCATTTCAGCACTACACATATACATACCATCATAAGTAATAAGGTTGGTGCTTTTCATATAGGAAATACCAAATAGTCAAGTCTGCAGCTGTTGAAGCGCTTTCTTCATATAATTTCACTAGTATGTCATTTAGGTCATTACGTGCAAACATGACATCTTCAATTTACAGAACGTTCCAGACTTAACAGAGTAAATAAGCTTCTAAGACCCATTGAAGCTAGGAATGATTATGACAGATGCTATATAATGTGCACTTAGGTACCATTTCTAGTTTTGCAATAGTTTCAATTTTGGTTTAGTTACCTCTACGATCATTTGCACCGACACAGCAAAGCCAGCCATGTCAACAGGAAATTTTCTGTTGGCCACCCATCCATCGTAAAATCCTGTAACTTTGCCATCCTTCACGACGGGTGAGCTGACGCCAAAGGCTGTAATAAGTCCTACAGGCCACATACCAACTTTTTTCACTGTTCTTATCTGGAAAAATAAAAGTCTTTATGAATTAGTTAGAACTTTACCATACTAATTACTTCAGGAGCACAATACGAATAAATTATCCGCCATCCTCCTACAAAAAAATGCAACATAAGCGAATGAAATAGAAGAGTATGAAAACTCTTTACACAAGGAGCTTGATTAGGAAGAAAGTATTTATTGTTTGAAAAGCACGGTAAAAGGATCCAAGGAATTAATTAATACCTAATAAAGCAAATGAGAAATTTATATAAGTGTGCAAGCGGTAGGAGAAATCCCTTAGGAGAGTTCAGCGACGACAGAAAATAAAAAGATGCTCGGGGCAACCCCAACACATAGTAACACCCACTCCTTACTATAGTCTGCTCATCTCTTCCACAGCCACCTGCACTTTAAGAAATAATTTATTATGCATCCTTTATTTATACCAAATTTTCCACCCAAAAATTTATCCAATTCTTAAGTAGCTCTTGCAGACTGGACTGGAATGAGCAAGAACTTCGGATTCCAAGAGCACAACCTTCCTTGTGCTTCTTACAATCATGAAGAAAAATGTTTAAATTCCCATGTAGCTCCAATTACCCCCTCACACTCTGCCTCACCCTGGAAAATTTAAACTCATAAAAACTAGAACCTCATTTATGCCCAAATGAACCCTCGGAAGCATTTCCTTGTTGCTGGCCAAATAAACTAAAAGATCCGCTGAGGAATATTTTAGAGGCTGGCGAAGCTACAAACATTAATTAAACGGAAGGCGTTTGCATATCCCAATGACTATTTTCAAGTTGGAACAACCATGCTGTTCTATCTCGAACATCTCTAGTTAAAATGTTGTTCTATAACATCTGTACCAACAAAGTACGTATACGTAAGGAAGTATATAAATAAACCCATCACTACACACTACATACATACGACGAAGTAAGTATAAAAAACATTCTTGCAACGAAAACATAAAATTGAAAATAAAACGTGGATTATCACAGAAAAATAAATAATTAAAAAATTATTTAATCCCAAAGTAATAAATCTTGTAATTAAGTGATAACCTCGGGTTTCGGTCTGGTTGTGCCATCGTCAGGCAAAATACATACTACGGATGAATAAAATTTTGTGAAAACTGCAAAATAAGAAAAGAGTGGTTGTATCTGCACTACAATGTCAGCAAACTGACTTGATTCACCTATACAGTAGCTTCAAGAGAACAGAGGTACAAACATTTACAGGACGACAAGGTGAAATACGTGTGTCCAATTATCATAAAATAGATGTTTTAACTTCAGGAAATGGACTGGAATTTGACTAAACGAGACGAAATCAAAAATCCGGAACAAAGTACTGATGACAGTGATTTAGTTCGTCGCTCACCGAGTTCAGACCCACCAATGAAACTTTTCCGTTTTTATGTTGCATACTAATGCATGCAAAAACATTTGTGAAACGAACAGTTTTAGAACTCGATGAACAATCGGTTTTTGCAAGTTGAGTGCCATTCTCAAACATTCTATACATTGTCAGGATCTATTCATGATAGTACCCGAGAATCTATTATTATAACTTGAAGCTAACTAAAGATGAGAACAGTGTCACTTTACCATTCCGTCTAACTAATGTCAAATCAGGTGCCTGAAAAAAAAAACAGGGAGAGAAGGTGAAGAAGTACTACTTCGCCTAACGATGTCTTCATTACAGAAGTAATTAACGACGTTATGCTCAACGTTTTCCCATAAGTAACGTTAATGTCTTATCGTTTGTATACTCTACACAGTAGAATGTCTACTACAAGAAGTCTTGTTGCATGTTGAGTTTTCCATGTTGAAATATAGATGCTTCGTCAATTGTTTCGTTGTATTCCCTGTGAACGCCTGGTTTATGAGACGAATACTCTTGTTACAAACCAATAAGCGTTTACGATTTCAAGCATGAATGAACAACGGGTGCACTATACGGGTTGATGATGATCAGTGTAAAATAGGTGCGGGAGGCCTTTAACATTTGTAGTATAAAGAAGGATAACTACAAAGGAGCATATAAGCTCACTGTTTGCATAATGACTACACTATCTCGTAACGCTTAGTGACTGGCTACGGGCGTACACACATTACTACAAAACTACCCTACTAGTTGTCTGAGAATCTCTACACGGGGAATCCTTGTATGCAGTCTCACGCTACGATTTCGACAGTAAATCAAATACCATTTTTAACAGCACTTTTTCGCCGCCAAGAGGCAAGACGAAGGTTTGGGCTGAAAACTCTCCACTTCGTATTATAGTAAAAGTATACGCGCAGCACTGGTTGTGGCACCTTTTACGTGAACTTGTTGGGGTAAACCAGGACTGCGTTCGCATACCTATCCGTTCTCCCATTCTTGGGAACTTTCCCGTCAATGCTCAGCTGGTTATTGAAGGCAAGAGCTTATTTCAGCCTTGTTCATCCAATCTCCTTAAACACTTTGAAGGTAGGATTTCCTTTGTATTCTTCCTTTTCATGTTTCTGATTGCAATGTAAATAAGTACAAGTTGAGACTCTTCTTCTACTACGCTAACTTTGCTTTCCTTTCTGTCTCTGGGATTCAGGAAAAGGATGGGTGAGTTTATCTTCAAACTTAATTTTATTTACTCGCGCTTTTCATCCATCGCACACATTCTTATTATTATCTTTCACATGCTACACGGGAATATTTGTATCACCAGCCTGTCCCACATCTATAAGCCATTTCACTGTCGTCAGGGCATTTACGTCAAATTTTTTGTGATACGCGGAGACATACTACGTGTATTATCGGGACATGCAAATCGAATCATCAATACGCTGATAGCGATTGAAGGACGTGGCTTCTCTTTTACAGAGTAAAGACATACTTACATGTCGCAAAAATATCACATGTGTTCACGGTTTGGAATTTTTAGGCTGATGGTATCACTTTCATATAGTCGGGAAAGTGGGATATGATATGCTAAAAGGAGATTCACGAGGATAAACAGCGCAACCTAAGTAAAAAAATGAAAAGTCTTTGGAATCCGTGCCGCTTTCCATATGCCATATTTGGCTCCTGTGGGGACGTCGGGCTTTATTCTTGAAATATTTAAGATAATAAAATGTGAGATATGCCAAGAATTCAATTGTCAAGGAAAGCCTTCTTATCTGGGAGAAATCTTTTGTCAGGACGTTCTTTTTATGGATGAGGAAGCTGATCACATAAAGTTTATTATGACTCCAAAGAATCACAGGATGGATTTTTTACCCGGAACACATACAGAGCCAATTTCCCTGAGAAGTGAAACAAGGCAAGTGAAAGGAACTCGCAAGGGGGATTAAGTCAAAGAAAAGAATCGGAGCGGGGGAGACAAGCCGAAAGAAATTTAGTATATATGTAGTAACTATACTGATGCAATGAGATAAAAATCAAGCTTATTCTAAAAAGGTATGGGAATCTAATATAAGAAACGGACTTACTTCGTCAAAAAGTCTGAGATCATAAGTGTTGTCATCATCTGCAAAATAAACAACTCCACGAGTATCGACGTAATTCTCCCGAATCCACTCTAAACCTTTATTGCGGTTTGACACTCCACGTGCTTTTACCTTCTTCTTCTGCTGATCCTTCGGCATCGGAGCTATACATAGACCATAAATCACATAGTTTGCATTAATACCGAAAATATGTATGTATCTACATAATTATAAGTATGTTCAGTTCAAATAATCATATCCGTCATAATACTTTCAGTAAATTTTGTATTTCAAGTTTCTACAGCAGTTGACGTAAATGTGAAGTTTTACTTTGCATTTCCGCCGACATATCATCATATTCCCCGAACAGCTCGAATACTTTTAAGTATAATATTTTGAAAGCTCGAATACATTCACATCAAAACCAACTTTCTCTCCTTCACCCTCTCCTCGTCTCCATGTCTGTTGCCCATCTGGGATCGAGGAAGTATTAAAAGTATAGACTCACCTCTGAAAGCCTACAAATGGAAAGTCAAGGATAAAAATAAACAGATGAGAGGTCTGTAGTGTGGCAGAGGCACACAAGGAATAGATAGGATTCTTTATTCGAGACCGTGTACTACTTGATTTGTATTTGCGTACAAACAGCATAAACCACAGCAACCAACTTTTACTTTACACTGTGTGGATTATCGAGTATCGGATTTGCTGCCACGATTCAAGTTCACACACACAAAAAAACCCATTGAAAAAAGAACCTATGGAACCTTAAAAATGGATGGGGTATCTTATTAGATATCGAGTACTGGAATACAACAAGCTCCTCAATCTTGAGGTTCTATTGAATGAGAGCATTGAAGCGTCCGAGAGTTCACAGACATTCTACCACAAAGTGAAATATGAAGGAGACAGGAGAGAAATTAAAGAGCTAAAGGGAAAGCTCCTCGAAGCGAGCCTTTTTCTTTGCATAGTACAGATACTAGTACGCTTACCAATCATGTGCATAAATCGAACTCCCGACCGCCGGAGTATAGCTGACACTTGTGGACTCAAGGCTTCGGCGTCCTCAATAACGAGCCACATGATGGATGGAACATGCATCAGAGTTTGAGAGAGTCGCGTCAAGTCAGGAATCTGCTCCGGTCTTTTGTAGGTGGGTGTGATGATGTAGATTGTTGGGAGCCTTCCAGTATCACCTGAAATCCCATTTAAATCAAAGCGTCTATTAGTTTCCAGCTAGGTAAATATATAAGTGCATATCAAATATAATTTATCATTTATTATCTCATCCTTTTTAATAATTACATAACATTTATTTACTTAAAATGCTTTTACTACACCATGACCATTATTTAAAATGGTATTTTATACAACATTCCGAATTGCTGTATAAGTTACAGCGTGTAACCTTTAAAGTTAGTCACAAGTGCATTATCAACCTTCTGAAACTTGAAATTGGGGATAGTTATAAAGTGTCGCACATAGATTTTTACATTGGTACATGCATTAAATACGATCTACTTTGGGTACATAAATGTACAAATGACCACGTGGATGATTGCATTGTGAACAAGATCACTGGTAATAAATGTCGTATGAATAGCATTTGTGACACAAAGCAAAAGACATTCTCGCTGAAATCACAATAGAGGAGTACATGTTCACGTTTATTTCACCCACACGCAACTTATGCATGATTCTCTTAGTCGACATCTATTACCGTTTTATGTGTCAGTGGGAACAATGTATAGTTCCAATATACGTAGGTTATACATATTTAGAATTATATAAGTATAAAAATTGGAAATGTAAGTATCGCACGTGGTATTCCCTCTGCACTATTTTACCTTCATTACAGAAAGGTAGAGGTAATAATTACATACAGTACATAAAGGAAAAAGTAGAGTAACCTTCATCCAACAGGGTTTCTATATATAATAATAGGTAAGATCCACACATCCGTAATTTTAAGTTGAGAGTAAATTTAATGCGAAATGTATGTATCTATCTCGGTTGAGAGCGTATGTTAACGTCTCTCCGATATAAAAGGATAAGCTGCTATTGTCAAAAGTTTGAATGTCATCTGACATGCATCATGGTAGCTGGTAGCATGACTAGGTTATACTTTGTGTATGTGTAACCCATACTTACTGAAACTTGCACTGTGCACACGGTTATATTATTATTACGAGAGTTTGGCTGGACTTGAAGGAAGAAACGACACTCGCATTACCGGGAATGCCTTTCTGCAAAATTCAGGGCGTGTAGAATGATATTGTAATGCAGGAAGTTTTGGAGCTTAAGTACCACCGAGTCATAACTTTGACTCATGTTATTGATCACTTCGTTAGTAATGCAATTAACAATACATACACTGAATACCGACCCAACTCATGCATCCTATAAAAAAGAACTGAATTTTTCTTTCTCATTTTATATTTAGATTAAAAGGAACACCTAATATGACAACACTCCTCGCACCTCTCATCTGCATCATCAGACATTCTATCATAAAACGCCTGAATTTATTTGATATTTCTCACTTTCCGGTAGTTAAACTTCGACTTGCCTTCCCCATTTAAATTTACTGCATGAGAACACATGTAAGATTAGGAATAATTGAGAAGTAATTACTTCCAATGTTCTCCCTTTCACCGTTCTTGGTCAGGATGAAAATCTATATAAAATAGAAACTAATTTCAGTACACAATCAAGTTCTAGACCACACGCAGGAAACGACCCCATAGTTCAATATTGATGATGTTCCCTACTGGTGCACAAAGGTATTTAAATTCCTGTCAAGTCCGCGAATTGATTCTCGTAGTGTCTCGGAATGGGGTCAAGTCCCATTATTTTTGCTCAACATTTATATTGTTCAGGAGCTCTTTGATCAAGAACTCTATAAAGACAACAAATCCTATAATTGTATCTCAAAGTACCGTAATCATTCGAATTATGGCTGGGATTAGTAAATGGGTATACTAAAATCCAGAGTCGGCTTAGGGAACTAATATAGAGATAGCCGGGTGTATTACACGTAATTCATGAGGAGAAAGTAGTATCCCTAAATATGACTCGGCAATCTATATTTCTACGTACATATCGTGGTTTTCGGGCAACAACTTATACATACATTGATATAATTCGAATTATTACGGTACATAACCTGTCATCACCATCTAAGTGTGCAGCCCTATAAGTAATGCCGTGCTTAGGTATCACTTGCAACCGTACGCTTTGGTTCACAAACTACATATGCATAAATAATTACTTACACATTACATGGAGGCTTAAATTCTATAAAGTAGATCAGAAAATGGATTAAACTGAATCGCATACATTAAGGATTCACACGTTCTAGTCGTGTTTAGTTTAAGCGTTCTGAGTCCCAGCTGTATTCATGTTCTACTTACAAATCGGGTTTAGTTTCCTTTCGTCAGTCATTTCATGTACATATAATCTAAATAGCATTAGCAAATGTGTAAATTAATATATGTTGAAGTTTTTCAACCTATATTTTAATTGATGTATGTTATAAATACAAATATGTGGCATTTGTAGATGCCTACGCAATGTTAGAATTTGGACTTACGTATCTTTGACGGGAAGCAAATTCTTTAAGCTCAATTTACATCGAAAAGTTGGCTTTGTGACGGAATTTCAAGCAGTTTCAAACACATTCGAGACACAAATCGAATCTGTCGTTTAAAGCTTCACATGCGCGGACAGTTGGTAAATCAAAGAAATACATTTTCTGCATTGTTTTACTACATATGTATACTACACCCACGTCATGTGTACCTTTTACCACGGAAAATAATGAGTGAGCAAAATGGAACGTAGTTGTTTGAAGTACTCTTCAGTGAACCTCTTCATCCTCACTCTCAATGGTATTTGCACTATGTATATACGTATGTGATACTGTTTTATTTTGATAATCACCCGAGTACTTCACGTGAACTACCATTAAAGGCTCCATGAAATGCCGAATTTACTGCGCCTAAACTATTATTGCCTGGTTGGGAAACGCGACTCTATTTAAATGGAATTAATATAATGAACTCTAAGACAAATGCTCGAAAGCAAGAATTTGTGACGTTTAGGAAAGCGGAAACTTATTCAAGTTCCATCAACAAGAAGGAGAAAGCTTTATGTGCATATGCTCCAAACTAAATTAAATGGTTAGAAAGAACTGAACGAGCGGGTCATTTATACCTGTGCTTAGCAATAGTTCTATCGCTTTTAATTATGCCAAAACGACATTTACATGGCCGTTACTTTACACAGTTGTTTTACACATTGTTTTAACGGCATTTTCTTCGTTGTGTTTTCTGGTGCGCAACCTGAAATTTGATACAAATGACCACGCAACGGCATGTGCTGTGCATTTTACGTAAGCAGTATCAGTCAGAAGTTCCCCAGATGAAGATGGCTAAATCAAATTAGCATGTTCAATAACTTTGAAACATCATTGAAATTCCATCAACGAAGAAATACGGAAATGCTTTAGGAGAAATCTTTCAAAAAATTATCCGTAATTTCCTCTGGGTGCTTGGCTCTGGCTTAAATATTCTAGAATAACTCATTTGCCCAAGCTTTCCTCACTTCCCTCCCAGAAACCTGTGAGAGACTAACTTCACATAAGGAGAGCATGTTTGGAATGTGAAATCAAATTTCGGTATTTCCTCTCCCTCTAATATAAGCTCCGATGGATGTTGAAAGTGTGTGGTATTCTCAGCCAACAAGCTGATTCCTAGTCTGATCTATTCCAGCTTAATTTTAATTCGAATCATGGCCGTGTCGCTCAACGAAGACTGCACAGGTATAGGATGTAGCAAAGGCATTCATGGCGATTATGGATCCAAGTCGTGAATACAATATTACACGAACATTACCATATATTACGCTTGACGAAAGCTCACTAAAGGTTATGAAAGGAGAAGAGATACGATATGATGTAACCTAATCTGAATGTCGTGCTCGAAAAAAATGTTTGACGGAAATTTGACGGTGGTGGTGGTACCGGCTGAAATTATTACGGATCGAGGCAAGACAAATTGATAGAGGGACTAATGCGATCTCTTACCGTCTTTGTTGTATGGCACAGACTGCCAAGGTAATATTCACCCCGGGCGCGGTGCTAAATGCGTTATGGTGGCATTTGTTAGAGGAAAAAGCAAGGGGAACGTTTTGTGACCTATAAAACAACGCCCTGTAATACTTGCTGTATGGAGAAACTAAGTAATCAGATTTTTCCTTGACAGCCACACTAGCTTCCTGTCGCAGTCCTGACTATGATATGGGTAAGGCGACGGTTACTTCAACGTGTGGCCTCTCGCACACCTACCAAGTAGTTTTTTCTAACGTGTTAATGTCATGTCATATAACCTTTTACTACACCTTCACACCGTTTGCAGGCGGGGATTTTTGTCATGCAATTTAAAATTTCCTGGGATCCAACTTGCCTCAAGCTTATGCAGAGCCTTTCCTTCACGGAAGAAATCTTAAATCATTCCCACTAAATATTAAACGTACTCCTAAAACTATGAGGCTGAAGGTGAGATTAATTTACACCTGCAGGTCTGAATCCTAGCCTATAACTATAAGGTTTTCAGTGTATGTAAATTTTACGAGCACCAAGTTCAATAGTATAATGCAGCTGTATAAAAGGCAAATCTAATAGGTATGTCAGTATGTATTGTAGAACTATAAACAGGTATCATGTAACTGTATACAGGTATAACTAAAACGTTTCTGGGTACCATAAGTTTATAAGGGTGGAAATTGTTGATGCCAGAATCTCAGCAGAGCAAAATTATGTATATTGCGCCAAGACCTCACACTTGGGGATTTGCACATCGCCCAGAGTCAGGACAGTCAAGATAGTGCTAATACAACGCTCCGCGATCAGATGAGAACGAGAAAAGAAAAGCTTTTCTCTGTTCCCTCATTTAAATATGACACTCACAAGACAGCATGCCTGAGACATGCTGCCGTCAAACACGAAATCCATCTTTCACTGCACTGTCTATGTGGAAGTCTTGGCAGACTTAACAATACATGGTAGACCTAAGCTTCGCTCTCTCTCTCTCTGTCCCTCGCATCTTCACTTTTCCGACAGATACAGTTTGTTCCATGTGGAAGATATATTAGATAGTTATTAGACTACCTATCTCTCTGGCGCACGCACTCAAGTACAATAAAGGGTAACAATCCATGTTAATGGCTTTCAATATTGTTCAGCATTTACTTTCTGGTAGGTTCAAGTGCAATGCGTATCTTGTACATATAAGTACTTATATACTAATATATATTATGAGAACATTGAGGACATTGCTTATGCATTATTCTAAGTAATATCACATAAAACCACGAAAGGTCATATACATGTTATAATGCACCTTACAAGCTGAAAACGTGCTGTCAAGCATGCAAATATACGTTAACTCAAAGATGGAACGGAACTACGGACAAATAGGATTCGGTTCTTTAAAAACAAAAAGATAAATCACAAAACTGAACTCACGTATATTTGTACAGAGCAAACTGTCACTCTTGATATTTTCAATAACTCTTTCCGAGATATTGTGAACTATGACATCATCTACACGGATGGAGAACGTTCGTCCGCTCAGCACTCCTAGTTCATCACTTCCGGAGCCACCCGTACTGTATGAGACCTGTAATGGAAACAAAAGCACATTAACGTATAAGTATACGCTACAGTTTTATTGCTATTAATATTCCCATATATTTGTTAATAGTTGTAAATCGCTGACTTGTGGCTAATTTATTCCTGATTTATATAGCACCTTTATTTAAATTACTTAATATTCTGGTTGACAAATCATGTCACACTACTAATGGTAAAAAATTCATACGTAATACTAAGGAAGATAAATGAGGTTATTATTTATAATTGTACATGGAATTGGACATATCGATGTGTGCAAGAACGCATTACAGTGTGGTCTCCTACCGGTGTCGACACTACTTTTTTCCTTCAAATGATTTGATTGTGGCTTTAAAACTTTCCTCCAGAACTTATTGTCTTCCTGCTTCAGCTGAATTGTGCGGTCATAAACAAGTTTGGAGCTCTATCCCATGTCAAATACACAGGTAAAGGAGTTTTCACGCGCGTCGATTCAGTACACTAGTACTTTGAAAATCCCTTGACTAAATGCAATTGTTTCCACGACAAGAGCAGAATTGATCAAAGCGGTAGCTAGCTAAACAAATAAAATCCTTGGAGTTAAGTTGTTCAAGTAGCAATTCTGTATGGAACTAGGTAATAAACTACATAGAATTCTACAGATTTCCTTCAGTCAACAGTAGCAATCTAAAGTAAACTAGATAAAGTATCGGAATCTTAAGACACTCGGTATACACAGGATAGGAATATATACACAAAGGAAATTCGGTACCCAATGGAAATATAAAAAATTTGGTAGGCGAACGCAATCTAAAGAATCAGTAAACGAAAAAAAAATCTTCAAAAAATCGGTAAAAGAACAACCGACTAGTTGGTAACATGAAAAGGAATAGCTTATTTTGGTCGTACTTCACGGATGTCCACGTGGTCTGTCCCAGAAAACGTAGAAACTATTTCATGTCTTTAAAAATTCATCGAAATGCTCGTACAACTTGCAATCCAAGACGAAAGAATTAACAAAGACCATAAGTTGAATGACGATGCTTGGAAATGTCTAACATTTATAATACGTTCATGAAAAGTTGAGACCCTATTTCGGCGAGTCTTTGTCTGTGTGTGGACATAAGGGATATTTGTGGAAGGGAAGGAACAGTCGCAAATCGAAGCTGCTGAAAAGAAATAATTAAATATGTAGAAGTGGAATAAATTCAATAGTTGCCTCTAAGGAGACACTGATGGTGAGGCTGGAGAAGGTATAAATTTCCTTAGAAGGTTCAACCCCAGTAGGTTTAGTATGCCACGAATGTAACCCTGGCAGACGTGAACGAGATCAAGACACGAAAGTAAGATTTCGCTAGGAAATATATTGTCAACGAAATGAGGAAATTGAAGGACTTATCGTTCTGCATTCGACTGACTGCATGCACACACCTTCATGTAAGGATCCATGTGTGTTGGGGAAGGGGAGCCTCTTTGGTATGCTAGGATGTTTGTACAACACCCGCTTATGTGTAGACTCCCGTAGCTTTTTTCACAGCAAAAACAAGCAAAAATCTAGCCAAGTGATGGCAAGGACAGGAAGAAAAACTTATATTTGGTATATATGGGTGAGAAGTTGGAGGAAAAGCCAAGTCAAGTGAAAGTACGGAAGAGTTAGACAGGGGGAGAATACGATTCGTAAATCAAGTTCCGCACATAGACACACACACTCAACTTCTATAAATATATTTCTTCACATCTTCTGTATCCCTTCACTGTGTAATTGGCAAGTACACTACAACAGTACTACAGGCATTTCAAAGTTT
The DNA here is from genome assembly GCA_034696945.1 of Lipothrix lubbocki. Classification (NCBI taxonomy): domain Eukaryota; kingdom Metazoa; phylum Arthropoda; class Collembola; order Symphypleona; family Sminthuridae; genus Lipothrix; species Lipothrix lubbocki. The sequence continues at coordinate 77,302 of JAQGAK010000171.1, forward strand.
TGTTCCTCTATCTTGTGAGAATCTATAAGTATATCTACTAGTACACGCCAACGAAGGTTTTAAAACTGTGGAAAATTGTATTTCATTTCTTTCACATAAACTAAAGAACAAGAAAAGTTTTTCCACTATCTACAAGTCTACAAGTAGTCGCGCTTATTTCCTAGGATTTCCTCCGAGAATATGACTCGTACATGCCAAACTTTTATTAGGTGCGACGATCCAGCTCCCCACACTTAGCACTTAATACCCTACAGATGCAGGACTTGTCTAATTAATTCAATTTATACTACATGTATAATGTGTCCCTGTTAACTTCCCCGCGTTGATAAGGATGGTAATTAGAGAAAGATTGAATACTCAAGGAAAGACGCTCAGACTCCTTTGGGATAATCCGCCACATCGTAAGTAAATTATAACATTTATATTCTTATAATATAATTAATACAGTCAAGGGTATTAATTCCATAAAAGAGCTTTCCTCATGTTCGCCGCTTTAAAATCAAATACTTTCCCACAGTTTGTATTACCAACAGCGCAGCAATACATCTTTCAGCACAGAATCAAAGGCAGAGATAGAGAGAGACACCACTTCAAAGCACACTTTATTATGATGGAGCATTTGAGTTGTTGGCAAAAGTAAATTCATTTGCTCAATCAAAACCTTTGAAACGTTTTCCTTCATTAAAACAACCCAAACCACATTAAACGAATTACTACAATATGTTTTAAAACTACCTCTTCTACCCATTGGACAAAAGTTTTGATCAAATTATGAAGCGCCGAAAAGGAGTTTGAATATTCCACTATGGAATTCAACATATAAATGTCAATGCCTTGACATATGTGTAAAATTTCATTGAAAATAGAAAATATCAATATTTTAAAAATAGAAATTTCACAATAATTTTGTATAAGTATTTCAGATAAAAGTACCCAAAAGTTTCTTAGTATCTGTATGTATTCAGCTTTGGTGATCAAAAATTTTTGAATAGATTAAATCTTTATATTGTACATCATTAATATTTTTATAATTTTCGACGGTTCGAGTCAACATTGCCATGCTTTCCATATTAAAATCCACTAAATGAATACATACATCAAATACGTGACGTCGTCAATAGTAAAATGTCAAATCAAATGTAGGTAAGGTTTATTAATACAAACCGTGATTTTATCTCGAAATAGTCAATACCAATGTATGTCACAGTAAAAGCAATAAACTTACATTATATTTTCATAGAAATACTATGTCGCTTTTTTCATATGACATGGTTTAACTATAGTCATTCGCTGTGTGGGCAACTTATGGATACAACGTTCCACGCCGAGTTTTAGTTCAATAAAAATTCAAAGAGAAAAAGGATAAGGAATCGTAGTGTGTCAATACTTGTATTCAAAACACGCACTACTGTTCATGCATATTTACTGCTTTTGGCCTTGCCGTCATTGCTTGTTGTATTGACGACTGACGACACATGTTAAGGAATGATATGTATCTTCACGCTGTATAAGGAGATTACAAATTTTATCATAAGTCAATACTGCGAAAAGTGTCGTAGCTTTTATGACTCTGTACGAGCCATTCAAAGGTTTTTGGACTAAGCCCGGGCACATTATGAAATTTATCCTGAACCAAATGCATGTTAGAATATTTCCATTCATTACAGTAGACACGGTAAACTAATGGATCAACTAAAAGCATGTAAATGGTCCGCTTAATCCTCTGATAGTCCAATTTCATTCAATTTCAAAAACTTATTTGTGTTGGTGCCAATAACTTTTTATATTTTCAGCTATGTATCTCTGATACTTTATCTAGTAAAAATCTGGATGCTTATATGCAAGGCTTTGTGTATCGTGAATTCCATTGTTTCCTAAATTAATATACTTTTAATCCCCATTTATTGTAAAATTGTTGTCGGGGATTAAAATCTGTTGGAAAGTTACGAAACCTTTGAAATATTGTGTAAGCTAGTGGTCATTGATTGACAGTATTAAATATATTGTATTTATGGAATCTGCTGTATTCATAATTTGATAAAATGTAACCTACTATAGTTTAATTATTTTGTTATTATTAAGTACTTACTGCATTGTATTATTTATTATTAATTGTATATTTAATTTTTAATTTTCCATTCAACTCCTACAAAAATTCGAGAATACGATTAAAATTTCACACTTACTTGCTGAGGATGATTAATAGAGAGAAAAGTAAAGGTGCAGAAGGTGATTCCGACGAGGATGACCACGAAGAGAGATTTGTGAAGTGGAGAAACGGCCATTATAGTGTACTAAACATTAGTATTGGCCTTAAATTCCAGTGAACTCAACAAATTGTGGTTAGGCTTCCAATCCAGCTTCTTAGCATACTTGCCTCCGCTTCGACTGCGAGACTCTGTGGACAAGAAAAAATAAACGATTCTACAAGTTAGCAACAACGTAATGTTCAAGAACGTAGCATATTACGTATGAATTTAAAAGAAATTCCCATCTGGAAACATGCGTTCCTCAGAACTACTCCCTGATTATAAAGCTTATAAAGCTGATTAATTATGTATATACATATATATATATACATACGTATATCAAGCGTAATAATCAACACACCTCGACTCGGTTGAAAATAAAAATGGAAAAGGGACTAATATTTGGGTTTCGTTTTCAAGGGGATCATGCCGACCGCTTTTCATTTCCCTAGACTCCGACTCTTTGTCCGAACAAAGTTTAATTAGAACCACCCATGCAACGAAATTTTATACAAACTTTCAATTTCTTTTGATCTAGCCGGAAACGGTGGAACACAGCCTGGTATTAGACATTTCTCCCGTATTGGCGTTACTCCGTGTGTGAAAACACAATTTATTCTCTACTATAGACGCAAGCACATAGACAGTTCTATATTGGAATAATAACTTATTTTTGGGCTTGTCCAGCTGCCGTTTTAAAAACTGAGCTTCGTGACTTATAACCTTGATAGCCTTAAATCACCATTTACATGTTGGTTTGTATTTTGTATGGTAAATAATGCGCTACTTTTTCTAGTTACAAACACTTAATTATTTAAGCTTTATAATTATAAATGCTACTCGATTTTTGATAGTTATGAATTCAATAATTTACACACTACATATAATACTTATGGCCAATTATTGTAACTTACAAATATACACATTTTTTTTGTAATACTAACTGCGAATTAAATGTTTTCGTTGCACTTAACCCTGCCGTAAAATTCGGAACATTTCTAAAAATACACTCGCTACAACAGCAATTAGCTAGAAATGTGTTTTGTTCCTACTCCTACAAGTTTATTGTTAATTAACGAAACTTCTACCCGTTTCCTTAATAAAATCTAAAAACGACGTGAATTACTCACAGCGGAGAACATTAGTGCTATCGACATGCTTGCGTAAATGGTCCCCGGAAGTTGAATCTTTTATAATCAAAGCCTAGATAGAGGAAAGTTGTTGAACAAAGACATATGGCTGTTTTGTGACTACGTCCATTGCCAAATGCCGTGACAAAAAGCATTTGAAGTGGACAAGCCTCCTTCCTTGTGTTCATTACAGCAGTGCAGAAACGAACTTAAAATGTGCTTTGATAGAATATTAACGCAGAATATTACATATCCTGTGCCCGTTTTAGAAACAACAGAGTCTCTGCGAATGTTCTAATATATCACCCGCAAGTATTGTTATTACAAATGAATGAAAGTTAATGAAGATACTACTACACTGTTTCTTTAGTAAACATGTAGTAAACTTTGAGGACATACTTGACTGGAATAGAACAAGAACCGTTTTTTGTATACATGAAATGCATATTACAAGTTTTATAGTAATTAAATTAAATTTCTGAGGATAAGACAACCTGGTAAGAAAGAGTTTAGGTCTGAAGATAAATTAGAGTAGAACTCCAGCAGCAGATTAAGAAACTCACAGAGCTAAAGATCAAGATCCACACTCTGTACGAACAATACGCTTTAATAATAAATAATTGGGCCTTTGAAACCAAGAGGAACACAATCACTAATCGTAATGGCTAGTACAATAACAGAATTTTCAGACAACAACTATTTCAAAGATTTATTTTCAACTTGTTCGCTCACTGTAACAATCGTTATGCTACGCCGAGTCGAATGTATTACTGTAATAGTCTCACTTTGTCCTCCTGGGAATTCGATTTCAAGCCAACATCCAGATAAATGTTCGCCTGGTATATGACCACAAGAAAGCTTATTATAAAATTATCAGCAACAGCATATTTTGCCAATACTTCTAGCTTGTAGTACTTCTCTTCGCACTAATGACAGTAAATGCTCTAATCGTAAGCCTAATCTTGTGACAATGCATGCGTGTAAATAACTACATACGGACCTGTGTAATACATCCCCCACACAAAATAAGCAACAGCAACACTATCTCAAATGAAATAAAATACTAAGTTAATAGAACTGTAAAAAATGTGAGATAATTTCATTCTCATGGTGACTTCACATACAGAACTATTACGTACATTAGTTGCAAACATAGCATAATTAATAAGTTCGTCACCGTTTCGGCGCGTTTTATCTTATCTTACAACAGCGAGCGAAACACAACGATTCGCAAAAAGAAGCATGCAAACTATCTCTTTGTTTATACGGGGCTTTATAAGCTTGCATCTATGAACACTATCCACCAGCTTTTGCTTTATTCAGTTTTGAGACCAAAGATTAGCGCACATGTAAAAATCCCTTATTTTTATTAACCTGGTTGATTGAGATTAGCAATATCTGCAATATTTATCTTACGATTAGTGTGCTACATTTATTTAGCAAAATCTATAATTTACGGGTCATAGTATGAAGGTTAAGGGGAACTATCTTTCTGCAGAATTAGTTAGAAGAATAGGATGACGCATATTTTGAAGAATAAAAAATGTGCTCTGTTAACACGTGAATTTAGATAACTGCCAATTAAAAATTAAGTATTTATATACACACATGAAAATTGAACGTGGAGAAGTGAAGAAGTTTGGGAATTTGAAGTTTTTAAATTTACTATAATTAAGTTAACACTAAAGCCAAAAAGGACAATGCTAAAGAGAGTTGTAGGCTGGTACAAACTAATTTATTACATTATTGGTGCAAAATATTTTAGAGATTCGAATTACTATTTAGTTTCATGACGACATTTACGACTAGGAATCTACATTACCGAAACAATATAACTGAAATTGCTGACACAATTTAACCATGTGAGATTAATCACGGCTTCTCCCCGACAATAAGAATCCCGTAATTGGGAATTAAGCGGCAGAGGTTGATGAGAATTTCATTAGAATCGTGGCCTATATATTCCGAATTGAACATTACTTATTGGTAAATAGGCTAGCAGTTCGCGGTGCGATAAATGAAACAGTAGTAATTCCAATCCATACCTCAATTCACCAGGGCTTTCAAGTGTACGGCATGCTGGATCAGACAAGAGATTTCTCCTCCGCCTGGCCAGCACTGGGACAGATATATTACAGGGATATATGTGCCTACTATATGAACGAAGTACAATTCATTGTACTACAACAACACGTATTTGGGTTCATTGTGTGCGTCAATAATTACTTTCAACATTCATCGATCACTTTTTCACTAGTACTAAAGTCCTACAGTCGTTTGCCATCCTTATCTACACCCTTTATCAACACTCAGCAGCGGGTTTTGTGCTTTCGAGGTATATCACTGTATACACAAATATTCAATAACACCAGTTACAGCAGCACAACTTTTGATTTAAAAATGTTTTTGTGTTAAAGCAATGTCTTGCTGCTGCTAAACCTGAGCAACTGACTTACGACTGACCTCATGTTGGCACTTGGCACTCATTGCAGGAGGTTTATCAATGAACGCTTGTGTTTATATATAACTGCTGGGGGGTGTAGCAAGTCGAAATAGCCATAGGAAGAGAGCAAAACTTGTTATGAATGACCATTTTATTGTACATTTTGTAGTCTTTATTGTATACAAAGTATATCGACTACTGGTTTTTTCCATTTGTTGAGTCCACTAACGAGGAGCGCGAGAGAAGCGAATAGCATATATCGGTTTCAATACAAACACCCACATTGCTAAAGCTCTATAGCAACCCTCATGTAATATATTACAGTTTCTCCGTTATAAAGATTATTTTCCGGATGCAATTGTCTTGTTACAACAGGCTTATCAAATTCTCCTCTTCACATACACACATTCACACACAAGGAACATATTGCACGAGATCATTTTCCTGGACTATCCTGTATCTTCTGCGATGGTATCGTATGTTATTGTAATTATGTATCTTTTGCTCGTATGTATACCTATATCTGTTATGTTGTTGTACGTATAAAAATACACTTACATAAGTCTAGTAGCTAAAAAGCAATAGCTGTAAGCTTTAGGATTTTGTGTGAGACTAAACCGGACACAAGTTTTTAACCAGGAGTAGATATGTATGGTGTTTTAATAGCCAGGCCCAAAAGTTGTCTGTCAGAAGTCTCGTGAGTGAGTTTGTGTTGAGCTTTATGCCTTGTGCACACTTCCCCAATATGTAATATCTCTAGCAGCCCTCCTTTTCCTAAATGGATGAACTCAGCAAGGGAGGTATGACGAGAATGAAATGATATTTCAACGCAATTTGAATTTATTGTTCCAGTCGAAAAGACTTGCCCTTTCTCTCTCTTCATACATGCAACGAAATACAATCTTGCACGCAGACTGAGCACATTCTATTACTCCTACGACGACTGCCTCTTTTATTTTAAAACTTGAAACAGTGCGGTATCATTACCCTTGTATACCTATACATTTAGTCATGTTTGCATTGTATATTGCCACCAAACGCTCATTCATAGTAAGTCTTCTTCGATGAGTATTGTGGTAAGAAATCCCAGTTTGGAACATTGAACATGACATACGGGGAATAAATTCTAGTAGTATATGCCCCTCTGTTATATAGCTATATATGCAAAACTTACATTAAATCCAAAATACGGGTCTCATATGCCCATTTATATCCACTGGTAATGTTCGCATATCTCAATACCTTAACGTAGACACGGGGGTAATGCAATCTTGAGGATTTCCATATGCCATTTAGTAACTGCTACTAGAATCACAATGAATGAGCATCGTTACTACCCTAATACATACAGTAAAATTATTCTCCGTCCAAGTTTATCCAGCGACAGAGATTATATATGTACTACGGTATTATATACTCCAAAGTGAATTCATAAATATTAGGCCATGGTCCCTGCTGGCTCTTTACTTACATAACGGACATCGACTGAAGCTAACGTAAGCCTTACCCTTTTCTAACTCCGAAGTTCTTATTATTCAAAACAGCGAGAGTATAAACTAAATTTTATAGTTGTGTGTGTGTGTCTATATAGTAAAACGACACCGAACAGTTCTATCAACATTCTGAAAGGCTACCCAAACAAAATATCTATGCTCCGGTAAACGCTTCTGCATTGACAATACAACCCTGCCTTGCCAACAACAATACCAAGTATCCCCGTAAAATGTTCAGGCAAGCGAGGCATCCCACTTCGTATCATTTATTGGAGTAACGTAGCGAAACAAAGTTGATATTGTTTTTTTTTAATTTTCAGAGCTTTCGTATTATTTGCTTGTAGGGCTAAATTTGCTTGTACAGCTTACACAACTACATATTTTCCATGTCAAAAATTTGCTTGCAGTATTTTTATAAATTTGTGTCTTGGGCTTTTATAAACTTGATGGCTTTAGCATGAATTTTATTATGAAGATAAATATGATACTAAATTCCAGTTGGCATTCAAATTCAATACTTATTCTAATAATAAAGATTTTAGGCATCTCATCAATAATCGTTAACCATGTTTACAGCTGCTTCGATAAGATGATTGAGCATCTTGTTCATAAAATATTAAAATCCCACCCACTCCTGGATACTTTATCATGGAAAATGAGCTTCTGAGGGCGATGAAGCCTCCGACAGTTCTTGATTACGTGAAGAATGTATCAAGCTCATGGACGGAATTGTTTTCGGTATAAAACTTAGAACTAGCTTCGTCATCAAACTCTAATATGGAAAGTTAATGAAAAATTGCACACGTGTGCACTGCAGATGAGCTGGGTAATGTTAGAAATGTATTGAAATTAGATACATACAAGGAATTATGCAAGAATGATTTTTCAATCTCTTAAGCTCGCTTGTTGCACGTCATAGTATTTTCTACTTTATAATTCCATAGCCTAGAGTACACGATATTTGAAACTTTGAAGGACTGGAATATTTCCATTCAAAGTACTGGTGCAATACTTTATGCTGTAACTGAAAATGATAATATGTACTCACGTTCGAACTTCACAGGGACTCAAAACATTTTTATCCAAACTGGGTTGGAGATTCGTCACTCACCACTACCAAGTAACTTAGATAGGTATCCGGTATTTTTTGCACTTGTAAGTGCTCACAAATGATGTGTAATTAAAACTCACGGTGACGTTGCAACCCAATGTATTATGTACAGACACTCACGATGTTATAAAATAATCTGCAATGGCAAGCGAACAATTCCACGAGTTGGCATACAACTAAATTTTATTTATGCTTGCACTTTTAAAAACTTTAACAAATAAAATAATTGTACGGTCCACTAAAAAGTGTGGATGCACGAGTTAACAAATATTATAAGCTACAGTTATATAAGCATATACCAGTTTATCAAATACACCACAGTGACGACGATGATGATGGCGTGAAACAAAGTTGAGTGAAACTTGTATTGTAAATACATAAATAGTAACTATAAATATCGGGTTTACAATAAAACTTAAACATTCTAGCTTTTATTTACATTTGAACAGTTAATAATACCGAGTGTTTGATTTTCATGTTTAAACTATGAAAATCATTTACTCTCGACACACATCAACTTTGTAAACAAAGTAAATGAGGCCTTTGATTTTTCAATACTGATATCATTAACAATAGACTGGCAAAAGTGGTAAAATATCATCAGTTTTTTGTCTAATTACATACACAAAGCTTATTACTCCCTTGTCCTCACTCGTGTCATTACTAGTCAGCATTTCAGCCTTGTTGTTGGTTCGAAAAAAATTGGCATGTTATCATTTTTATGTAATTTCCTGGTAACAAGCTAAAAATATAAGCATAGAGCGTGCATTTCATTCATATTCTATAATAATTACACTTGACTCACAAACTTCAAAGTAAATCTGAGAGTGCTTTCATACACTTCAGACACTACATTTCACATGCATTTCATTTGAAAGTTTGGAGTACAACACGTCAGCTTTGTTCTCATACCTGTATGTCTACATAAATATACAGTAGTATTAATAAGTTTAGTGGTCATCCTACCGTGAAAAGAGGTTAGGCCAATTTTTACTTCATTTTTGCAATAATATCGCTGCAAATAAAGAGTGCACTTATATATTACGAAATGTATCTCATATTTTCACAGTGACCTTGGCAAGCTTGAACCAAAGCAGTTTACTGCTCTCGTATGCTAATAAGCTTGACTTCCGTTGCAAAATATTTTTTAGTCTATTCACGGTAATAATCATGTATGAGCCTTATCTATTTATTTCAACAATGTTTGATGTATTTATACTTATATATGCGCTAATTTAGTGCAGTTATGGCTCACCTTTTAAGTGCTAATTAAAAGTATAGCAACATTATAACAGGCATAATAAAGTATAGTATTTCGAAAATACTTAATCCAAAGCGATTAAACAACATGTTCAATTATTAAATATCCCAAGTTAAATTCGTATATACCTATGTTAAGTTAATGTACATACATACAGGGAATAACGAGTAAGATTATTCGTAAATAGGATTTTCAGGCATAATAAAGTAATCTTCAATTTAAAAATATTAAATAGATCCATGCTTAATACTGAAGCCAATGCAATGACTATATGGGTGATGGGGAACTAAGGTTTCATTTTTATAAATGCTCTGTAGAATGCATTATACATTAAGCATTTCATTGTAAATAGCTATATATAGACGTTCCTTACATATGTAGATCAAACGCTGTACCTACAGTATTGACATAATATTTTACCTATAGATACTCCAGCCTGTTAAGCGCAACTATGGTTCTCAGATTGCAAGACGATTCAGGAGATTACTTATACATACTCCTTTCGACGAGCCAAATATAGCCAATTTGATTCTCGGAGCACTTGGATATCAGTCTTACCTAATAACGTTGGGATTGACTGTACAATAACGTGAAATGTTATATGGTCAGGACCTCGGGTATTATAACTTGCAATCGATACCAACCTTATTTGAATATTTCTCGAAGGACTGGAGAGTCACAGTCAAAACGTACTATCATCACACGTATCCTTCGACAAACACACAAGAGCACAAACGTTATACTTCAGACCAGACGTGTAAAACCTCGTGATGACTCAACTTTCAAAGCACATGTTCCGGGGCATTCAAATAATTTTAAGGTCTGCAGGCGTCGATGAAATTGACAGTGAAAATATCCATTGACGTCAATAATGCAATTATACACTCAATAACTTTACGATTCCCAATCAAGTACATAAGGAATCAGCTTGAGAGTATAAGAAATGAACTTTGTTTGCAATAACAAAATTGAATATAGGTAATGAAATTATTAATACAATGATTAAAAATACTTAATAATAAACAAAAGTTTAGCCAATTGAGCTATTTAGTTTGCTGGCTAGGAATGAAATATTGCTGAATTTAATTCGTGCACTTAATATTGGTTCCTATACTTCAGTTTACCCCACTTTGCTGAGGAGGCTGTTGTGTAGTAGTAGGTATATAGTTGCAAAATGTCAATTTTGGATGTTTAAAGTCGTGGTTGAGTGTAAGTATCTTGCACGAGTAGCAATTTAACGATCTACTTTACTTCATACGGTTTCTGTCAAGTGGACGTATGTTATTTAGTCAGGCACACGTCTGCATGAACCTCATGAAGAACCGCAGACAGTTGCCCTGGTATGATGATGAGAAGTTTGTCTCCCGTTTGCCGCAATTTTTGTTGACATTTAATGTCAAGTCGACAGGTTACTGTCTGGCTTACATCAGTGACAGTCCAAGCTTGACTTGGAGTATATGAGTTTATGTCACGCTATAAACTGAAAAGAAAGATGGGAAGAAGTTTGCAAAACTAACAAATTAAATTTGTGATTTAGACGGTTGTTCCCATCTTTCCCCTGCTGCTGTGTTGTTTACTGCGATTACGTTGCTGTCATTATTTCTGTCGAGTCTCTCGATCTTGTTTACCGTATAAAATTCAAATAATTATTTTATAGCAAAGGGGCTTATACTGATTCTATTGGACAGAGGGTTATACTGAAAATTCTATTGCAGAGAGAGAGTTATACTTTACAAAGCTGTCAGACCAGGAGTCTTGAAAAATTAACTTTGCCACTGGCAATTATTACGGAGTACAGACTACGACCATGCATAAGGGATAATTATAGGTTGGTTCATCTGTCGAAAACAAAAGTCATCAAGTTAGTCGCATTCCCATTTTGACAGTGACTTTGTTTTATTGAACGTGGCACGTAAACTGTTCCTAGTTTGACCAAATGACTGAAGTAACTTAAAGTGACTATAGAAGAACCGTAATGCTACAACATTACAGAAATTGTCCTTGGTGATTGCATGCAGATACTTGGCGGTGAGGGAGCACACAACATAGAACATACCAAGTTACACGAATGCTGGTTGACAACGGTTCTATAAAGCACAAGACAGTCACATTCCTTCCTGATGCAAACACGACGTTTTATTACTTGTGGAATTCATTGTATTGCGCTCAGTTTATTTTGTGGAGCTGACAGAGGCACATTGACACGCCGTAATTGCTTTCAACTATGTTATGTATAGTCATCTTGTCTAGATCACACTAGTAGTCCATGCATTTAAACGATACACTTACTATATTCAATGCAATTATACAAAACACTTACTATTCAATGACATTAGGAAACACTTGTGTCCAGGAACAACTTTTACGTATGCTCAGCAGAATTCAGCTCTGATTCAAGGGTTGAGTTTCAACAACCACATAAAATTGACAACCCAACCGCTTTATATTTTCTAAAATTACTTCTTTACAGAAGAAATGGATAGTTAATTATTTACAAAAATGCTGATTTTATAGCTTCGTTTGGTTTCTCTTTGCTGCGTTTTACATCGGATTTTATTAAAAGCAAACAATTGAGACAAGCTGTTTCCTTTTTCGTAGGCCGCACATTTAAAACTACAACCGTCTGACTCTCAAATGTGGTTCTTATTTACTGCCACGACGTGATTACTTAAAAATTACGTTCCACTCCTTCCTGTACAGTCAGTATATGTACATAGTAAGTATAGTTGGCCATTCAGATCCTTCAACCCGATAATTATTATTCCGGACCTTGGATTCCTTAATTGTTAGTGAGAGCTATTTGAGTTTCAAAGATTTCATGTAGGTTCAACGTCCCTGCAGGAATACAGATGATTTCAATACCCTTCTCGATACAAACATACATAGCGTCACACTCTCTGTGCATTCCGTGGCTCCGTAAAATATTAACGTTTCAGGTAATCCCATCAACACCTGAGAGAAGAGAGTTGCAACGATTTCAGAGTTCAAAGGGATAAGTTAGTGCGGCGTTAAGTCTTTTGGTGATGCACACATGCTTCGAGGCTTAAGAAAAACATTATGTGAATTGGCTAAAGGTATAAATAGCACCACTGCAGCTCTACCTGGATTCTCCCATTATGTATGTCACAGTATGAATGCACCCACAGTTTTTAAACCGTTGCAGCATTTGCCACTACTGGAACAATTTCTCTTTGCATTACAAATTTAACCTTTGCATTGCAATTTTCGTTTTGCATTACAAGCTAAAAATATTCACTTGAAATTTTTAAAGGCACCAGCTGCATATTTGCATCCAAGCTTCATCATGTGTTTCCACTAAGGTAGCTTACGGCACTGACAGAATAGTTAGCTGGTAACATTGGTCAATACAAATACACTACTATTATATATACTAATGCTATAATATATACATACATACTATAATACTCGATTGCATTGCATCTTAATCCCATAAATCCAGTCTGAAAGTTTCTAGACAAAAAGAGGAAAATTTAATTTTGTACATTGGAGGGACTGAGGAATAAATAGAGGTTGGGAGTAGGAATAAAATACAGTTTTTAGAGAGCCTACGTTATTTTCTGCTTTCAATTGCTTGTAAATCGAATAAATTACTTCCCAGCGTCTTTATCCTTACTCCTCTTTACACATTTGTATACACATACCTAAAGGTTGGCTACATCCTTGAAGCAATAACAGCATGATATTACAGTCCTTGCATGTAAATGATTAAGCTTGAGAGATGCGAGTCTCTAACTGAAAGAAAGGGTTTGAAATTGACAGTAAGAATTCCTAGGCAGTCCTCGAATATCTATAGGGAAGAAGAAAGGAATATCACTGGAGAAATGAGAAAAGCTTTTATGCAGTGTTTAGAATTACATTTAAAGTAAAAGCTCCATGGAGCATGTAACCAAGCAGGAGAGAAAACAATGAAAGGAAAATTGGATATTCCGGAGGGAAATATAGGTTCGGAGTATATTTGAAAATTCACTTAGGAAGAACATTTACAAGATTCAGAAGCAACAAAAAAACAATTTGGAAGATATTAACTAAAAAGAGCGTAATAATAGCAGACCCTCAAAAAGTTCCGGTCAGGTGTCAGAATGGAGTAAGTACTGGAGAGAATTACCCTCCGTCTGTATTTTATATGTTTCTTGAGCCATACAAACTCTAATGGTATAAAAAATGTGCGTTCGGAGAAGAAGGAGCATGACGGTAAAAGGTGAAATTTATTAGAATTTTATCAAATCAAAGGGTAGTGCACTATAAATTCTTCTAAATTTTATCCCGCACGCAAATTCATAATAAAGCTGAATGTCTCTTCCGCTTTTAGAAGTAAGCTTGCTTGTTGGTCCGTTGAGAAGGGTGTAAATCTTGATGTTCTGGAAATGAATTGCTCATGATGTGCGTATTGTAATACAACATGAGGGTGTCGGGCACGACGCCCCACGATTCATAAAAACCATTATTTTTGTGAATTTTACTACTTCTAAAAAATTCCTCCTCGAATTATTTCCAACGTTATAGCTATTATATAAGCGTTTTGCAAACAAATATCTTATTTGCTACATATTCTTCAAATACGGTTTTACACGAATTTCCTGAAGAGAAAATGTTCGGCTTCCATTCCATACACATCTACGCTATTTCCATAGTAGTCATTAATTATACTATGAACTATGTGTACATTGCCTAAGACAAGATTCTGTGGCTACAAAATCTAGAAAGGTAAATCATTCCTTCATGTATAAGACTTCAAGCTCGTGTCTTTTAATTATCTCTGAGTTACGGGAACATTGCACGGAAAATCCTACTTTCCCTTTCAAACTTAATGTACTCCATAGCTTCCGAAAATATTACACATGTTTGAACTTGGAAATAATCTATCTCATATAACTCACAAGCCTATATTTCGTATGGATATGTCATTTTAAAATAACAGTAAACCCCAGAACTAATGCATCAACGAGTTAAATAATTTCCTTTGTGTATAGTAATCATGATATAAAGATATATGTTATTACCTCGTATATTTAACCGACTGCGGCCTGAGTTACGAAAAAGTACGTCCAATTTTTGCTTTACAAAGGAATAACCCAATTGACCGGAATTCGTACATATAATATGCGGCCGGATTCTCTTGCGTAATGTCCACATGTCGATCTCGGGACCTATTTTTCTGCTCTCAGGATTCCGAGTGTAACTCAATCCGAACACAAACCTGCAAGATTTCTAAAAGGTCTGCAGCTCCTTTCATAACAAGGATTTAGTGTAAAAAATATTCAGCAGGAACTGCTGCTGTAAAGCGAGCTTACTGGACCGTTTGTTGCATTGTAACTTTTAGGATTTCCCAGAGAAGAAAACCATTCATTTAATCTCGCTATACTATGTCAAACTAGATGACATTGGAAGTCGATAGTACATTTCTCCTGTTTGCTGATAAGTTCTATTACCCGGGATTAAAGCTCCTCTTACGTTACAAGGACTTTACTTTCGCTTTAGTTACAGCCTGGCTCTGACTGCAATCGAATCATTTATATGTGCAGTAGCTTTCTGCACTTCCATTTGTCTGTGCAGATGGTGGTGGTATAATCTTTACCAATTAACAATCAAAGTAAACATCAATTATGTGTTATGATAGTTGAGAGGTTGCGAGTCTCCTTGACACAAAGTCAACTAGGGATGGATGCAATTTAATACAAAATACTGTTATTGTATGATGACATAATTTAATGTACTTGTAAGTTCCACGCGCTCTGATCAACCTAACGACTCATTTGAAAGTTTATATAACTTCCCTTCGTAGTACATACATATACGTCGACAAGAACATTGTGGGAGTTTGTGTTGTAACTTTGATAGGGATGGAAAAGTATTAAAGCGGCTTATAATATGCAGCAATGTAGCATTATATCAAAATACATAGGAAAAATTTACATGTGTCCTTATAAGCAGTGGTAGCTTAATCTGTAAACTAATCATTATTCCTTCCAGTAAAATACAAGTAGAGTGTAGAAACTTACATATTGAAGCATAAACATATTACATTACATATTCGGGTTCTAAGAGGACTATGAGTGGTAGTATAGTCAAAAATTAGACTAGCATAAACATATGATCGAATCATGATTTTCATGATACATCAACGTGAATCCAGTAACCCGATTAGTCGTTCCATCGTGTACATATATCATGTATGTATCTCTTTATTGTCGTATAAAGGGTATGGAAGCTATTCTAGAGGATGAAAGTCTATCGGGTATGTACGGAGGAGAATCCACCAGATATTTAATACAAGCTGTTGACGCATGATGTATTGCCTAGAATTTGACGGCTGGCGTTTTCACAATATTTAAAAAAATGTTTTTAGAGAGGAAACTCGTCAAGTGATAAACGAGACAATATTACAAAAAAAATAAAGCGGAGTATTTTTAACCAGAATCTACGCCAGCCGTGTTGTAATAATGAAGAAAAATAGTTTACATAGCGAACAGTATTTAAATGGAAGTATTATAGGATTTTTTGAAAATTAAATAATAGGAAACGAGGTACACACAAAGGTTGGAGAGAATACAGGAGAGTTTTATTCAATGCTCAAGATGGAAAGTTGTGATTTTTTACAAACACGCAATTTCGTGTTCAAAGTAGGTGCTAAATATATGCATACATATGAAGATGAGTATCTACATATGTGCGGAGGGTAAAATCCAATAATGGACTTAATTTTTCCACAGGCTTAGAAGAGCCGTTTTGATAATCCTCCTGTTCATTAAATTAAGCCACGAAGCTTTTCCGTACATGCGTTTCCCCTTCAAATGAGCCACAACATCCTCCGGTTAGCACTTCCGTAATTGGAATTTTCGTGCATGATTATGCCGTTTGAAGTCCCTATCACCTCTTGGTCACAACTGTGCAGTCCTGTATAAAATATACAGAACTATGGCCGACGGAAAGTGCGTGCCCTTAAAATAAATAGGCTGTATTAGCAGTCAACCAGCCCAAAAGCATAATTACATTTGACCATAGAGAGCAAGATAAAATTAATTCAAAATATTTTTGTTGTCCATAATTCAGTCGTCATACACTGAGCAATTACTGTACATAACCCAGTTTATAATATTATTGTCACTGCAGAGTCTATGCTTTTCTTTTATCAGATAAACAACTCCCCCGGTGCGTCCACCTACACACATAACGTATTGGTTTTGAAATTCTCGTGCCAGAAAAATGTCGGTTGAAATGGATGAATAAATGATAGCCGTAGGAACTTTCCCAGCCCAAACACCGTAAAATGTCTTGTTTCAGGGGAGGAATAGTAATGTAAATGTGCACTTGGATGCAATTCCAAGGGAGAGTTGCCGCTTCAAGACGGACGAGACCGTAAAGACGTTATATTTCATGGATGAATAGCAACGGTGGGTACATATACGCGGGCTGCTCCTGAACCTTCTCAATTTATGAAAATACAGACGGAGGTGAGATGATCACATCAAGTACATTTTCCTGGTCGGAGTCATTACTGCTAAAGAAATACGGCTGCTTGGGTGGAGAGGGAGAAGGAGAAAGGGAGAGAGAGAGAGAGGAAAGTGAGGGAGGGAGAGTCAGAGAGGAAAGTGCGGACTCTCGAACTTGAAAGGATGCACATATGTATACACAAGCAAAGGAGAAGAAGGGAGAGAAAACAGACACGCAGCTAAGCTAATTTCATTCCAGATCAAGGAATAAAAACAGGAATTCCTTGCAGCACCAGAGTAAATGTTCTTGTATAATGGCATTTGTTGTAAAGATACAGCCAAGTAAACATACATACATATATCTATACACATGTATGTAGGCATATCTGCATATCTACATACACAAACAAGCACACACGCATACCCCAACTCTAATGTATTTGTCATATATGCTTATAGAGTCAAAGCATCTCTTAGGATAGTTACAAACCAAGAAAACTTGAAAAGGGACTCAAGACAAGAAGAGTAAAAGAAATCAAATTACGGAGTAGAAAAAACATAGTAGAATGGCCCTATGTGGTAATCTTAATGGAGACTTTTCCGTGCACACATGGCAGTCTCGTTAATGACTGCAATCCTATCCAGCATAAACATGCCTGGTTCAATCGCATCACCATCACCAAAGTATTACAAAGTGGAGTATCTCCAGAACGGAGGACTCGCCTTAGACTGGTTTGTACGAAATAGTAAAAAGGTAAACGACAACTCAAGTATAGAGGAATACTATTGCTTTATGTGTACCTCCTGAACCTTTAAACTTATTGATTTTATTGACATTCCAAAACCTTAATATGTGTTTACTTTTATTATTCATATAAACTATTCATATGTTACACCGTCAGCCAATCTACTTAATCCACTGAGTTTATCTTTACATCTTTCGTTTATATTCCTACCTTGTACAATTGTCGTTTATTGGGGACTGAAAGCTACTAAACCCCGTTACCTTCTTCTCATAACTTCCCTGTCCAAATGCTTTCATGTTGTGTGACAGCTTAAGTAAACGCACGTGGGCTCGTCATAATTATTTCCTTGCTCATTCTCTCCGGTTTGCTATTATTACTTCCCTTCCAGGTGCTTCTTGCTGCCTGACTGTCACGAAGGAAGAACAATACAACTGCAAGGGATTGTGTAGAGAAGAATAATGCAGCGCTCATTCATTCTTAATTATGCGACTCACATACCAATTTGTGAGCATATAAGACCCGCACTGTTGACTCTTGCTGTTGCAGACGAATCAAAACAACTCAATAATAGTAAATTTGTGTACAAGGAATATAGTTTGACTGCATGAAATTAGGTAATTACACACACCAGTGATAATGAGTCGCTTAAAATTCCCTTGTAAACTAATTAAAACTAAATAGCAAACGATTTTATATTATAATTTGTTCCGATACATGGTTCCTGCACTATGGTGCTTTTCCTTTTGTTCATCAGTACAATTTATATTTTAAATACTGTAAAAACTCATGTGAAGGGTACAAGAATGTAACAATAGACACTAATTCTAAACATAACCTTTTGAGTGAGCCCAATAGCAACACTCCATACATATGTACGTGCTGACAAAAAGTCACCTTCAACTCATGTCCGTTGTTTTGGAAATATAAATTCCATGCAGTTTTGCATTGCAATAACCTTGGTTGTTGTTATTCATAAAGTCTCTCTCTCTCTCTAACAAAATTTATGACGACATTGTCAATACAAAAATATTTCAAATGCTAGAAATATTGTGGTAGGAATGAAATGAAAGCTAGAGTCTGGACAGATGTACATGCATAATACATTATAGAGAAAAGTTTATGTGGACAAATTCCACATGCACACATCCCACAAGAGCTTCATGGGAGGCATAAAACCATTGCATGTGTACTTCATTAGGTATTAACTACACTCTTGGCGCTAGAACACTCACGGAAAATGTAACCACAATTTTAACTTTGCAAACTTTCAAATCTAATTGTAACCAAAGATGTTTACGATAATAATTTTAGAACGTCATTTCCTTCTCCCACTACCAACTACAACATTTTGGATGCAGTATATGCAAAATCGAGAGGAAAATTAGCGTGGGATTCGTACTCCAGGGAGTATGAATTTTATTCTACGTCAAGAGCACATTTACCAATTTGCTCTACTCTACGAGCATATTTACCGAGTTTATAAGTCCTTCAAGAGCATGCTTACTAATACTATTTCTCTTTAAAAGTGTATTTACAAACACTCTTCCACTTTAAAATCATACAGTAGTTATCAATTTCACTACCCTTGAAAAGCATATTTACCAAATAATGTTCCTTTTTACAACCTAATTTACTAAAATAATGTTCACTTTAAACCTTATTTTAGCGATTTTGTTTCTAGTTGAAAACAAATGTACGCCAGCTCAGTTGTTACGTGAAGGGAATATTTACAAATTTCGTGGCGACTGCATTGAAACTGAAACCTTACTTGCAGGCTGAGCAACTACTAACAGTTATTCACTCAATTAAGCTCGCATGTATGCGTGAATGACGTCAATTTGGCAATTGTACCCACAATCAGTCAATTTGTTTTACTACTGGAATTACCTTCTACTGAAATACTACATGTTATTGTTAATGTCCATGTTCGGTAATTGATGCTCAGTGGCTTGTATTTAACTTCCCTCTGCTTCCCTTCCCCCCAAATTACAAACAAGAGCGACCAATTTATTGAGGCACTAAATAATGGGATGTTGTTCCAATCAGCCCACCACATTTTATTCTAAGGATTCCTCTTATGTCGTAATCCCAATCCTGTTACCTGCAATCAAGGCGCCAGTAATTCCCATTCTTATGCCGTGTGTGCTGTACTTAATCGGGATTTTCTCGAGAGCGACGGTGAAACCACATAACATCAAGCTGCTTGCCGCTCCAGACATAATTATCCAGTCCCAAAGTGCTTTATTCGCCCCGCAATTTGAGTAATGTAAAAGTGGAGCGGAACATTGAGAGGGAAGCTCGATTGTATAAGAATCGTCTGTCAGTAGCTTTGACAATTTTAGGGTTGTACAGCTCCTTCATGTTCTTCCAGAACAAAGCAGTTTGGCCGGATGAGTTACCGTGTCAATGTATACTGATTCCCCTCATTGGTTAAATATGTCGGAAGTATCTGCAGATTGACCCAGCATACTGATTCATTCATGGAAAGTTGCCAACTTGCCAAGTTGCAATTAACTGTATGTAGGTATAAACATGTCCGCCAATACTTCGGTGACCACCCAAACGGAACCGAATTTTATGAGTGGGTGTCTCCAAATCCATATTTAAACATCCATTTGCATTTTATGACAGATTCGACGCTTTCAATTCTCTAAATCAAATGCCATTAATAGCTTACCGCCTACATTGTATACATGTACAGAGCTATACAATATCTCATTTATACAGCTGTACATATACTTTAATAACACCTAGCTACATGTTACATAGATACTTAAAACACACATAAAAATGTTAAAAGGTTAGAAATATGATGAAGTGGAGAAATCCGGCAGTAAATTACGAATATGACAGCAGAATTGAAATGTTCCATAAAGATGAATCAAGTCGATATTTTAATATTTTTTATCGACTGAGTTGTCTTTAAAATATTAAACGGGGTTGATGCAACGGACTATGAAACAACGTCCCTGAACTATATATAATGACTACATAATTGTAGGATTCACTAAGAGGTATTATACATTGATTATATACTAGCGATGCTCTACTTCTAGTTCAACCGAAGTTGCAGAAATACGTCAATCAACTAATTATCCCTTTACATTATTCAATTATGTATTGACTTGTTTCCATATTTTGCAACTGTAGTACACATAGAATCTGTCCCACGTACTCCGGCACATCGCACATCCACCGGGTAGGACTGATGGCTCAAATTATTGCTCGAAGTCTAACATGACAACTGACTGAGTGCACCAATACACATGGGCATGTATTTATACAAGAATAGAAGCATTCGTACATACAGCAGAAAACACGTTAGTTGGATTGTTGGACAAGCATATAATGCTGAACCCTTTATTTTTGCATATATATGGTAGTAGTATATTTGCGACCCGGCTGTTATGACTCAAAGTAATAGCTTGAGTTATCGCTGAAGTTGAATATAAAGGTCAATTGAAGTATGCAGACTAGTGAGGAGCGTATTGTGATGACGTGGCAGGAACAAACTTAAGAACCCCACGGGCGTTTAGATTCAAGAAGAATGTCAAAGACGCCAATAAAAGTAGCTTGTGCTGAATACGATGGTACGGAAATAGCCTTTGCATACTAAACTCCTGTTACTGTAATAGTCTTCCCTGAAGGATCTGCACTTGAATATGTATAAGCGGTGGTAAAAAGTCCTAAGAGAGTCTGTTGCATATACAGAACTAATGTTGTGTACACTAGAGTGGTTAGAAGGGTCTCAACTGTCTGGACCTCGGGCATGAATTGTGTTATTGTGAAGTAGTAGTGTTAGTGTATTTTATATAGACAGTACATCTATTTACAAAGCTACAAGTTCTCTGTCACTCCTGTGGTTATCAAATAAACTTCAGCAGCTTTTAGAAGACAAAGCCAGCGGCTGAATGGCTGGAAAGATGCTGGAAATCCTTCTGTTAAGTCTACAGATTGAGTGTTGCAACAGTAATTTATAGTAAAATAGAGTAGGAATGCGTGCTAGATGTAGTATGGATGACATTAATGCGAAAGAATCTTACTTCATCATAATATATAACTATAGCACTCATCATCACGAGACCCACTCCGTATTTCCACAGAATGAAGCAAGAACAAAAGAAAGTCAGTTACACAGTTATTGGTCGTGAGAGAAGATTAGAGAAGCTATATGGAGATTTCAAAGTAATGTTTGAACTTCTACTGTTTTACTTTCTTTCACTTCTTCTCTCCTGTCTCTTGTCATATAGCCTAAAAAAGACGGCTGGAATACAATCAAAAACCTTATATGTACGTATATTTGTAACTTAAGTATCACAGCGTTATTTTCAAATATTATCAACTATAATACACAGAAAGAGAGGGAGAGAGAGATTTGAAGTCTCCCTTGTTCCTCATTTTAAACCCTCACTCTTTCACTTCATAGTCAGAGGCACATCATAGCAAAAAGTTTGTTTTCTCAAGTAGCAGCCACTTTGGACCATCTTAGAGCCTCTTGCTTCATTTCCACAAACTGTTTGTCTTAACTTGCAGGCTGTTCTGCATCTACGCTAGAATTTTCTTTGATATTCTTGATCCTTAATCAGTTTCCAAATTTGAATCTGAAATTGAATTTCTCACGCTCTTGGATAATTTACATGGCTTATTCTGACTTTAAGTTTTGACAACAGCACTGAGATAAAAAGTAGCGGGGATAGAAAAGTGTCGAAATAAAGAAATGGTATATAAATACGTCCAAAGGAAATTCAGCGCTACCATGAACCCTTCATTAAGCCATAATTGACTACTTTAATATTTTCCGGAAGATGAAAAGAACTTGACTTGCTAATATTTCCATACTTAATCATTCCTGTATGAAAACACTAGCATATAGGTTAGACAAAGTTTTGGAAAAGAATGTGTGTTTAAAAAATTATGTTAGAGAAATTAAATTAATTTTTCAATTTCTATTTTACAAGCGGAAACTTTTCATGGACTATCTGTAATGTAAATAAAAATGTTCAAAGGGCAGAGCACTGCAACACTATGTATTCAATAAAAAAAATTCATAATCGCCATTTGTCACTTGTCTGCTTCACTTTAATGGACAATGTCAAGACTAAAGTATAGCATAAGTACACAAGATTGAATAATACAGTTATTGTAGTTCATGGTTGAAGCTGTTTTAGATAAACAAAGCTCAACGTTTGAACAATAATATTTGATTTAAAATAGATCTTTACTCACCTTTTCAATGGAGTATTGTAATTAAATTTCTTCAATGAAGTTTGAATATTGAAACACTAGTACATTGTAATAACTATTCCGTGACAATAACGAATTGTTTTGTGGTCGGGAAGGTAGCAAACTAATACTACCACACACAACTGTCAACACGTGTTCGAATGCAGACAGGTATTATAGTGACTTGACAGCTTAGCTGTATCCTTCATTGCTTTTAATTTTTGGCTGAAAGCAATCCAAACACTACAGCTCAGTTGCACGCGGAGTCCCCTTATTAGAACGGATTTAAGGTAAGAAAGTAAATAATTAGTTGACTCAGCCGGTAGTTTAAGCTTCTGGCGCGGAATCAAGAAGCTGAAATTCCTGCAATAAGTAAAAATAAGCTGCACTATATGTACAGGAAAAATAAAAGCATTCAATTATAGATGAGAAGAGTACAGCGGGATTGGACTTGGTACCGACTGAAGAAACAGACTTCTCAGCACTATTCACTACACGGTACGAGTACTGTAGTTGCTACTATTGGAGAAGGCAAGTTGTAGCAGTAACAACCGGGAGACAGGCTGGGAGCAACACGAGTGACTGCTTACTTGTTCGAAACACGCGATCAGACTGACTACACTCCACAAGCTCAACTACTCACGGAGGGAGAAACTCAGAGAGTTTTCTAGGAGTTGACGTGCGAACCGCATTTAACAGCACCAAGTGTTTTATCGATATTGTTTGCCGTAGCCCCTTTTCTGAGGCACAAAATCGATACTTCCACTTTTTTCTACAAAGTAAAGGCACTATCAGGACTAGCCTCTCAGTCATATATACAAAGTCGTCTCAAGGTGGGCAGTGAGCATAAATGACTTCTTGATAGCAAGATAACACCAATGACAAATTTCATTCTGAATTCGGGCACCCTCTTTCCTCCTCTTATGGGGAGGTCATATCAAACAATTATTATCGATGATTAGTGCTCCACCAGTTATCTCTTTTCATTTTCTCATTTATTTGACAATAAAAGGTAAGCTACTAAAACAAACAACAGCAATGTCAACTGTGGCAAATACTGGTATTGTATTTAAGATAGAACATCAATCAAACATTTGTATTTACCGATTTGACATCTACCAAACATTAGTATTTTGATTTTGACATTCAACAAACCATTTTATGTATTTACGATTGACATCCAACAAACATTTGTATTTACGGATTAGACATCAACCACTCAATTTGTATTACCTATAGAAATCAACCAAATAGTTGTATTGCCAATGTAGACATCAACCAAACAAAGTTGTACGCATGTTTGCATTTAATGATCACGTATAAACTCAAAATTAAGGATAATGCTTGTTTTTAATTTTGTTTTAAATTAAAGCTAAAGACGGGAAAAAGCTAATGACTATAACAACCCAGATAGCCCCGTAACAGTTTCGTTCATATGAGATCATAAATGTAGCTGAAGGACGATCAACGGAGACATGGGTGTTTGCTCTCGAATCATTTAAATATGTTTAATTTAGACTCTTAGATTATGATTAATAAACACAATCGGCTGGAAAAACAAAACTCTCCAAATAATATAGAAAGGTTACGTATATTGAACTTTCAAACACTTGGTGTTCAGTGTCTGAACATGCAAGGGAATGAAAAATTCCATCATAATTCAAACTTGAGCATTTGTATGTCAGTAGGTTTATTGTCAGTTGGCATGTTTTTATAAGTTTTGTTTATGAATGTTGCATGTGATTACTGATTGCTGAATTCTGTCTCTTCTAAAAATGACTGCTGCACGGACAGTCCACTACAGTAAGCCGTGGTGAAAGGGCTTGGGGGTGGAACATACATACATACCTAATATATATTATTGCCAGCTCCTTGCGGACGTGACTTACTGCGTAGATGACGACAAAAATTACAAGGGTTTTAATTCCGGTTCATCACACAACAAAACGAAATTACAACAGTAGAGTGGTGTACAGTGACGGAGTGCGACAACGCTTTGCCGTAAGTAAGGCCAGAAGGCGGATGATAAAACAAAGCATTGGATAAACAAACTGCGGCATCCCCCAGTGTATGTACGTGCTGGCAAAGAAATTAGTTATTGAAATGAAAAATTCCCGGCCTTGTTATCTCCAGTGAAACAGCGTTCTTTCGCACTATTCATTAAATGACCACTGTGGCAAAGAGAACGCTACTCGTAACATAGCGTGTTAATCAGGTTCCCATGCATCTGGTGTCAGTATAGTGGGAGCTTAGAAGTAGACAAAGTAAACAAAGTGAGGTTTGCATTTTAGATGCGTGCCTCCAGCCTTCATTCATAAATCTGTGGAGGGGAAATCCTTAGGATTGCACATTGCGCTACATGTTTTAGCTTATCAAGCTACCTAACCAACGTTCATTTTATAAATATAGTGCATGTATTGTATACAGCACGTACTACACATGCCTCATAGGACATAATACTGCATAAACCTAACTGTCCATTCACTATGTCTTTTTCGGGACAACGTATTGTGTACATGACTATAGAGCTTTATGAACTATTGTGCTGCATACAAATAACTCTAGCAATTACGTTCGTATGTCGAAAAGTGCGAAAAGGACAAAGAATAAAAGGCGAGGAATTCTTTGGACAACTCTTGAAAAAATCGTTGTCACCCATGATCAGAGGCTCTTATGGCTAGCACCTCAAATTATATCCTTTAAGAGTGACTCACTGATGCTGGACATGACAACTACCTAGTGAGTCAGTATCATGTAAGTCAGGTTTGAGATACCCACCATCAGAAAAGCTTCAGGTTTGATGGAACACTTATTGCCTCAGCTTTGCCTCTCAACCACACGTGTACGTGTGACTGTACGAGAATAAGAGGAAGTCAAAGTAAGGATGACGCAGTATAGACAGGCTACACATCCTCACGTTGTCAATAAATTCTCGAGAGTAAATGCACAGTCGGAAACGTTACTCTCGTCTTTGAGAAGCACACAAAGTAAAATAGAAAATAAGACGAACATAGAGGACCTCACTTTCAAGTCCCTTTAGCTAACCAAGTTAGCAAGTAAGTTGGATTGAACTTCACAAGGAGAAAATGTGAGTATATGCCTATGTACAAGTTCATGTTAAGATGTAGGTATATACATGTAGGAAGGAACAGATAGGATCCTTACAGGTGAAAGTCTTACACCCCGTCAGTCTGTCCTTACCGTCCTAGTAGTCAAGCACTCAAGTAAAAGCAAAAGGAAAAAATTCGGAGTGCCACTTCTTTTGACCATAGACTACCCACTCCAGAGTTTCTTTCCTCCCAATGACTCCCTTCCTGAAAGAAGGTGAATCAAGGACAGCCCTTGATTCCATGTCTCTCAACCGTGAAAAGGTTACTCAATTGGTAAAAGTTTTTTTTTCTTTCGTTTTCTTCATCTAAGCCTCACATTCTCTTTGTCATGTTATTTTCTGATCCTCCAAGGCTGACTTCTTAAAGCGTATGAATGCTGAAAACGTTCCTCAAGTCAAATTTTTCACTTTGAAACTCGCCCAGCTTCTTCACCACCCCACACCGCGCGGTTCATTGTGGTACGGAGTTAATTCAAACTTATGGGAACCTGAACCTTTAGACATTCATCTACAATTTCCACTTCCTTGCTCAAATGTAATTATTTTATCCCTCTTGAAACTACTTTCTAATAAGTTTAGCTTCTGCAATGATTCTCTCCAACCGTTGACGCTCTCGACCCAAACGTTATACAAATAATGAAGCCATATTGGAGCGGCTCGGAGCAACCCTTATCTATAACAACTGTGTCTATATATGTATACGGATTGAATTCATAATTAAATGCGTACAATGTAAATATTACTATTTCACGGAGACCTCGCCTTATTGAAAGCTTACTTATTGATCAAATCTAATTGTAAGTTTTATTACAATAGACTTCACAATTCCATTACATATCTGTATATATGTCAACATATAAAATGCATATAGATACTGTACGTCTATCTAATATGGTTTCCATTTGAATTCGTTCTGCATCAATGGCCTTCCTTTAAAAAGGACTCCGATTGGAATATAATAATTTGGGTTTATAATAACTTATTAAGTAGCGTTACCAGGTTTTATCCGCTTCGTACAACTAATATTACAACCTAAGCAGAATTTAATATAATTGGTACGTATATCATATATGATATAAACCATACTGTAAGCTTTAAAACAAAGGAAATATCTTGGAATGTAGATGAATTCACTTGTTTAGATGTATTAAGTAAATCACAAGGGGAATGAGAGTAGAGTATTATTCTTCGAAGAGGAATCCTTGTATCACTACCCCCCCAAGAATGCTTATTGCAATGCTATACAGAATATGAGTGTGTGCAGTAACAATAAATCCGCCCAGATTTCAGAACTGTCTAGATATTTTGTATTCATTATTCATGTAGACATTGTAGAGCGTCATTCCTCACTTATGCCTTTGCTAGTTTTGCTGTTAGACTTGTCGTCGGCAGTTTTCATACATCACACGCACGCAACAATACTACGAATGTACTGCGAACATCCTACGGAGTCAGAGAGCTGACGTCAAACAAGGGATAGAAGGCCGCTGACAGTTTATCTCACTCAGAGAAAAGAAAAGTAGGGATAATTGCAGACATAGGAATGAATTCATTTTCGGTAATAATTTACACATAACGGGTAAAAAGGAACGGATCGAACATTACATTAATAACATGCAGTCGTACTCAAAATTTGTTTGAACATCTGAAAATGTTTCAAGCATCACTGCTGATGCGGGTTGGGATTTCAGAATCAGAAAGCCATTAAAAATTCAAATAATAATAATTCATTCAAGTCGCAGCAAGAGAATTTTCGTTACCGAATGCTTCTAATGGGGTTCCGGGCTTATAATATCCACACGCTGCTTCAGTAATATTTACTTCGAGAGCGGGACCAGATTTCAATTATAAATATTTAAAGAGTTCCAGCAGGTAGCGGGTGTTAAAATGAATTGTATTCCGAAAGAGTTGTACAAAAACGATCTTCCAAGGAACGACAGGGAAATTAGTGTTCTCCAAACAACAAATGCGCTATCGTAGACGTACTTTGTATTTGAATAATACGAAGGAATGATCTTGATGCTGTTCCATTAAAACCCCAGCCACTGCCAACTTACAAAACGTGTGCCTATGTATGTGTAATGTATGTACATTAACTGGGACTGGAATTGCAAGAATTGCATTCCCACATCAGAAAATAAAGGAAGACGGCAAGTATTTTCACTCCTCGTCCTCTCTTGACAATATACATACAAATGCATTTATGTGCCTACGCAGACACTATAAAATGGAATGAATGTATGTAAATAAATTCGTCTAATAGACAAAAGATATACATACATGTATAGAGGAAAGCTTCTTTAGAAGAAAAGATTATTCCATGTTCCATACATATTAATATGCATATGTTATTGGAAGTGCATTACAGTTATATGGATAAATATTTTCAAACAAATTTATTAGAGTCGACGTTTTTCCGAATGGTAGAACAAAATCAGAGTCCTAAGGATAAAACTTATATTGATTTGGCGCCGGATATAATACATATTGATCAAATAAAATTGCAAAAAGACTAAAGACATATTCCAAACCGTGATCAGTATAACAGCAAGTATTATTGGAAAATGTACAATTTACATTGTACAATTATTGCAAATCATAAATTGCCTGAGAATTCAAAACTCATATACATGAGATCAAAGGAAATGTATGGTATTTGTATAGTATAGGATTCCAAAGCTAGATTTATGTTCTCCTGTCCTGACGATATTATTCGCCTCACCAAAATTCCTCTCAGGTAGTTAGATGACTTTGTTACAGGATTGTTACTATTGCTTCAATAGAGACAAGGAATATGCAGTTCAAAGGGTTTTAGTCGATCGAAAGTACTAAATAAATGTGTTTTAGTAGTCTAATATATCTTGAATTGTATTAGCAAGTCTTCCGGAAGCACAACATAATCATAATTGAGAGCATTTATAAATAATTTATTTTTACAATCATGAACACATGAATGTTTTGCTGATATCAAATTTTTAAAATATGTCAATTGAAGCAAATAGTAGTTTGGATCTAATGGACAAATTGTTTTTAATACATACAGAAGTTTTAAACATACTTCCAGTAAGTGACCCTATGAAAAGGCCACAAATGTGATATTATTTTTTTTTAAATATCCTACAAAAATTGTATGATTTCTTATCCTCGAAAAGTTCTCCATTCTATAAAAATGAAAGATGTGTTTCGCCATTTGCTGACAATAACTTCAACTTTAGGATTTACAAGTGTAGGCTGTAGTCACGTCCCTCCTCATTATTTTCCTTTTTCCTCTGGCTTGTTGAGATGTCTGAAAATGGTATTAATGTGAGTTTAAACAAAGACGGCGGTTGGAAGGAAAATAACAATAATAACTGTGGTATCAAGAGAGAGCACGTTGTGTCAAGTTAAAATGTCTACCATATACTTACATACAAACATAAATTCATACCACCAGCAAAAGCTTTCAACGTGACATATATACAAAACTCTTTTTTCACAATCACTCGAGTGCACTTGCACTTACTAATCGTACATACACAGGATGATCCAGATAATGGAGGCTTCCACAAATGCTCTAACTAAAAGTATTTCAGTAATTGTCGCATGAAGGAATCCACTTTCACCAAGTGATTACATAGTGTAATTACACACACATACTTCAGGGAATATTTCTCCCGGCTGCATTTCTTCAATGCATCTGAAAGAAATTATTTAAAGCATCGTGCGCTCCCTTCAATGAAGCCAAGTTGTTGTTCAATGTTGCCAACGGAGCAAGAGAGCAGTTACGAGAAATGGAATGTGGGTTTGTGCCGCCATTAAAGAAAGCTGTAATCATATCTACTATTACTCATCTGCAAAATCCAAAATCCAAACACTAAAACCTAGAAATGAGCCCAGCCGCTGCGTCGTCCATACATAATATCTTACATGGTTGGCATACAAGGGGCTAAGCGCAAGAATAAATTTTTATTCCAAATAGATCAAGGATTCTTTTCTCAACCTCGAGTTCTACTGCACATTATAACTACTTGAACCGTCTCAATATAAAGTGGAATTAAGGGATCTACTCTTCTTTTATAAGATTAGTATTATATGAATAACATGATTGTGGAATCAAACCCGACCCCGCTGAATTGCAAGTTTTGAAACCAGATTCTTATGCTAACATTATAGACTAAGTACGTGACTCTACTTCCGTAATTACTACTAGAAGATATTGCTGGAACCGTGGCCATAAAACATCCTCTCTTAATTTTAATATCCGTTTTACAACTTTTTAGAATATAGAATACTGCCGAGGAGATAAGTCATTTCATACACTTTCTTAGTATTCAATCAAACTAGGGTCTCGAGCTTAAGTTTCAATATAACAATCTTATTCAGAATTGCAAAAGTGTCTCAATGGAAATTAAGAACCGTTAACTTTATACAAAATCGAATTTGGTTTAGGACGGAAATTGCTACTTGTGTGGCACGGTATGTAGTTCTAAATTGGTTTTTAGCAATCAATTACGCTGTAATGACTCAACTGCCTCTGCATGGGCTTTATTTCACTAAACTTTTTACGGGCCTAAATATGTATCTGTAGTTCGATTTACAAGTATTCGGAAAAACATTTTCATCTGATGGCACTGTGTGGGAGGAATTAGCAATGCTCTTAAGTGGACAGTATATCAAGCAAAGATAATACGGAGAGAGTCCATTATTGCGATTTAGTCTACGGGAATGGAAATTAAAAGCTTTCGTTCACAACCATAAAGGAAAGGAAGAGAAGTATAAGTTACGGCTAGCTAGGTTTCTCAACGCTCCCCATTGCGAGGCACTCCATCAAAGTGGTTGGCCAGGGAAATTGCATGGAGTATGTGAGAAAATCTAATACAACATGGAATAATATTTCCCCGTCTGATTTTGAGACCTCACAGTGCAATAACACTACAGTACACTTGTATACTCTTTTCCAGCCGCGAACACTTTCCGTAATTGAATCGGGAACAGAAAAAGGTAAAATAAGTAGAACAACCAAAATAAGCTTATCGCACTGTATTTCAAATTACAAACAGGTGCTTCTGGTAGCAATATTCTAACAAGTGTATACGCAGACTTAAAAGTTATGGAGTATTTCCTTTGCAAGTATTTCCTTGAACTCTAAATACTATGTAGATATGTATGTATGATTTCACTCCTGCAAAACTATTTTTCGTAAACTTTTCATTTGTCAGAATCACATAAAAGAGAAATTAAGTATGCATGCATGCAATTACATACCCTTGATTCTTTCCTAGGTACATTAAGCTTTCACATTTTAACAGGGAACAACCCAGCAGCCTGCATTGACTTACCGATTCCAGTTTCATCCATGCAGTAAGGTGGCTTCCGCAAATGAACGGAATTTAACACGTACTGAATTTTGTCTTATGAAAGTAGATAAGATGAAGTTTTCACCTCGGGAATTTAACTATGACGGCAGCATGCTTGCTTACGCTGTAGTTAACAATAAATTACATAACAAATGAAATGCTTTTATGCATGTTGATAACAGCATGGAGCTAATGGAAATGTAAGAATTTAAAGAAATTCGACACCTTCGAACTATAAATAATATACAATTTAATATTGTATAGCAGTCATATAGTCATGCAAAACAAAATCCCTATTATGAGGTCTTCATAAGTTTGTGTTCACAAGTTGAAATGAGTTTGCAAAGGCTTGAATTTTGTTTACAGCATGCCATGCCGTAATATAAAATCGTGGAAAACGATTACCGTAGCTACACTTTCTTATTATATTATGGAATGTTGAAGGGAATAGAAAGCCCTTTATATAACTAACATAAAGTCGTGTACTAAGTAAACAAAACCCTTTCGGCAGGGAAGGATTATAGCTGGGGAGGTATAATGTAAACAATGAGCAAGGGAGCCACACATGAAGATCGCAAAGCTCACCCAGTTGGCTGCAACTTTCCGTTGCGGAACGTAACATTACATTTTACAACACCTAGAAGGTTTAGGTTCAATTTGTCAGAAAACAAAGCAAACAATGGGACCGTATTGGTCCCCAAGAAAGGCGGTATACTATCTGTGTATGTACTGATTTGCTAATTACAAACCTAAAGAGGACTGAAATGCCATTGCAAAAGTTACAGGGGTAATAGAGATTTTAACTGTGAATTTTAAGTAATATAAGTATATGTATATATATATGTATTGCTGGTGTTTTGTGGTTTGAGCTTGCAGTGTTAATTTATGTATTAAAATATTAATGCAATATTTGAAAAAAATTATAATAGAGTCGAAAAATGTAGAGTACTAAAGATATACAATTATGTCATACACTTATTCTCACCATAAAATTCGCTCGTCAAAAACTTAAAGATGATTTCAGAAAGCTTCAAAGTTTAATGGGACCCAGTTAGCTATTTTTGAAGCAAATGTGTTTCTAATATTATGTTATTAATGGGCTTATACGATATTGATTTATAGCTCAATAAGATCATCTTACGTTTCATTCTCAGAATTTGTAGGCTTCGCATTACTCATTAGTTAGGTAGATATGTATTACATATGAAGTAGAGTACAGCTCTATTCTGCACGATGTGTTCATAAATCGTACAATAGAAAGTTGTATCTGTATAACTTATGTGACTCGAATTCGAATCGAAAAGAATTATGTTTTTACTGTAACTACCACAAAACTAATATTATTATATTACTTCTTACATTTATCAAATCTGACGTTTTCCGTACTTAATCTCACTATTTTATTTACTAGGATGTTTCCAAGTCTTTGAGAAATAGAAGTGAAGAAATTAGTAGTCAGCTTGGCTGACAAGCATATTATTGTGACAAAATATGACAAAAAAGAGGACAAAAATAATGGCAAGTTCCGTTGCAGGAAAAGCAGTACAACTATAGCTATTTATAATGCTAGATTGCTTCAACTTCCCTTTCCATTGAGAAAGTAGGAAATGAGTTACTACAAAGGTAAAGGTATATAGCAAATGTATATGGAACAATCATATGAATACAAGAAATCACAATAGCAACGCCAATAGCTGGTCTTGCTTTATTAATCAAAACCTTCATGCTTGAAAATGAACCGGACAGAAAATTGTATTGTCACGTTGACAAAATCGATGTTTTAAAGTCGGCAGATTGTAGGGACGTATATGACAGCTGCACATGTTCATTGTGTATTTTATTTATAAACTTATATGTATACGTATGCTTGAGAACTCATGTTCCATAGTGCAGAATCACAATTGTTTTACATCAAGGAAAGCAAATTCTTGGAAATACTGCTGATTGGATGAAAGGACCCGGATACATCTAATGAACCAATTCCTACATCCTACTGTGTATGTAAATTAGAAATCAAGGCAAAAGAACCTACTATGTTGTCTCAATAAAAGTAACTATCGATTTTAAATTAATATGAAAAACAGATTCCGAATGCTAACAATTTGAAATCCCTTTTACAAACTCGGAAATGAGTTGAGACGAGGAAGTGCGTATTGTAAGTTTGAGCACATTAGGGTGCTTCTCCATACAATGGTTTAGCAATTTGAGCATCAACTTGAGAGAAGCCCATTTGTACAGTAACATGTATATGTTCGGCTTCCTGGGAGTGCATGTAAACTATACAGACGCTTTGCGCCAAACTTATATTCATATAATACCACCACATTATACGTACATGTATGTATTTACATTATGCATATACTTTGGATATATTTACATTATACAAACATTAGCGCTGGTATCACACAAAGCGTTTTACATGTGAATATCACAGAGCTTATACTTTGTATAGTTAATTTATACTCTTGTATCATCTTGTTGCTATTCATAACATGAATTCAGACTTAACATCCAACAAAAAGTGTGGACATTCATTCCGAGGAAATTGCAGCATATGTATATTCAAATCTTGTGAATTCGAGTCTGTTTTCCTTACACGAAAAGATGTAGAAGTGTCCTCTTGCACTGTGTTCACAATATTGAAAAACTTTCCGACTACATTTATCACCACTACTTTTTTTATTGCCACGACTCAAATCATATGTAAACTGATGTGTACATGTGTGAGCCACCGTGTATTTCTGTAGAGATGAAGGTTACAAAACCAGACTATAATGCTATTATGTGCATGTGCTTTAGCACGTCGGAGAATGGAGAAAGTTTTTACTTTCATGTTACTTTACTTTCCCAGTACCCTTAAATTAGTGAAACACGCGCTGAAACAAAGAAACATGTTTGAATTTGGAGAGCACGCTGGAAATATTCCACAACACCAGCTGTGTACCTTGCATTAGGCATTAAACACACGGTTTTAAAAATTTACAGACCTCGATTGTTTTGAAATGTGCTAAGAGCTGTAGCATCATACTCTACTCAATGAAAATGCTCATAAGTAATTTCACTCCTACATAATAGGCCGGGATCCAATAGGAAAACATATTGGAAAGAAAATAGGAGTGAAAACTCTTCAAATTAGACGTAAAACTTTTGCGGCGAGGGTTTTTGTAACGCCAAAGTACATTGTAAGAAAGAATAACATATTGCAACTCAAGGCACCTCTGAGGATTATAAAAGCAGATGAAAGAGAGATCAGGGAAACATAGAATACTCTTAAGGTAGGTCTGCATGTGTACAACGTTGGTGAACGTATTATATGTCGTATAACATACAAGT
Source organism: Lipothrix lubbocki (assembly GCA_034696945.1). Lineage (NCBI taxonomy): Eukaryota > Metazoa > Arthropoda > Collembola > Symphypleona > Sminthuridae > Lipothrix > Lipothrix lubbocki. The sequence continues at coordinate 112,187 of JAQGAK010000171.1, forward strand.
ATACACACACGTACATACGTGTACTTCTGATAGGCATGTGGTTTCAAGCTTTTTATTTGCATTGCTTGTCGTTTGTTACTCTGTAACACTGTTCTACGGAGGCTGTGGGATATCAATCCACCTTGTTGGTCTGAAGTCTCCCCATCATCCAGGAGAGGAAAAGTAGGAAGGAAGAAGTGCGAAATTCTCAAGGCTCATAAGTATCTATATAGCATGTCTTCCGTGTAGACACTAGAAATTTTATTCTCCCTCAGCTCTGTGGCAATATCTTTAGTGTTGGTGAGGATAGGTATCGTATTAAAACATTCACAAAGAGAACAGATGGTACGACAAATGGAGTACAGTGAGTATAGGTAAAGTAATGATGTGGAGGGGAAGAAGATTGAGAATTTTTCAGGGCACAGTGAACGCGTGCATTCATTTAGATTTTTTCGGAAAGGAAGAAGATTAGATGGCCTTTTATCACACGTCAGCGTCCGGCCGCTACTCACACCCACCAACTCTCTTCAGCATCTCTCCATCCTGATGAAATAAAGTCATCTTGTCATCAACTCCTTCCTTACATATACAGTAAAACCATTCTCAGTATATCTTACACTAGCTGCAGCCTCTATACTGAACATAACAATTACAAATCCAGGCCGCCGCGCCTTCGACATTCAGCTAAATTCATTCATTCATTTCTGTGGAATCACGATTGAAGCTGGGAACACGTAAGTATATTTATATGAAATGAAATGGAAAAATCCTTCTCAGCTTATTTCGCAAATGTTATTTTAATCTGAAAGGCTTTCAAGAATGCATTCGTTCGCAAAACTAAGCACGTAGCTCCCTTCTCGATAATCATGATAAATTACCGAGGAAGAATTCTCTGTTTGTTACACTGAGCTTATGGGTTAAATATGACAGTTTAGGTGAATCAACAACTTTTAGGTTGTTGGGTGTATTGCAAATTAAGACTTATGGGCAACTTGGACGTTTGGCTCGAAACTGAGGATAGCTTCAGTGTAAGAACTATAAACATACAATAACTTTTAAAAAACTTTGCGTGAACCGGTGTGTTGAAAACTATTTGTACATGGTACGAATTTTCCGGTGACATGGTTGTATTAAGTAAAAACAAACACGCTCCTATGGGAGAATACAATTACGACGGGTGTATGACACAACTTTTATAATCCTTATTCCTCCTAATCTTTACTAATGGCAAGCTCAGATTATCTAGAAGGTACACAGAATGTCATGCAAGATCTAAAAAGTCATTTTCGTGGATAGATCATCCCAATACAGACTGACTACTTATATATACACATAACGGATTCAAAGCTAAGGGGACATTCAGGTAGTGTTTAGATAGCGGGTATTTTTTTATTGTCGTCATTCATTACACCATGTAGAGTTGCCATATTTATATTTTAGAACTCGCATATGAAATTATTCCACTGAAGATACATTTCTATAGTATCTACTAGATATAAATAAAAGAAATGCCATTAAATATAATATATTCTACGAAGACGCTGTCAAATTCTGTACGATTTAAATATTTCATGTCATCTCTATGGTTCTAATAAAGAACAACGGAAATGCCTTACCAGGCAGATTCGCTCCACTTTTAGTCACCTTTCCCTCTGTCCAAGGGAGAAAGATGGGGAAAACTCACAAAATAAAACTAATATATGACTCTACTAGGAATTGGAAACAACCCACTATATCCTGCTGTTGTTAGCATCGTAGTCACCAATCATGAACTCTCAAGGTAACGCACGTACATAAAAAAGAACACGTTTTGCAGGATTTTCATGTAAGATGAGCACAAGTTTCCCTGTATTTTCTTCTTAGTGGTGACACTATCCTTCATGCTGTACGGTAAAATCGAAATCGCCTGAAGAAGTGTCACAACTTGTCTGTATTTTTCGTGAACTGTATTTGTAATGATCTTGCTTACACGCATCGATATGAGAGCACCACACACACACACATACACACTCTGTTCCGAACTGTATACGACTATGTGATGATGTGTGAACCATTCATGTGGGATTGGATATGAAAGCAACGTTTTATGATGCTCTCTGGGTCTGGGTATAGATAGACTACATACAACTCCTCACAATTTGAAAGATACCAAGTTCCGAGAATATACTGTTGTTTCTTTTTAGTTGTTTACTATTATCGAAAACATACTACACGAATTGATCATAGTAAGTATTGATTCCGTCGTTCCGGAAAGTTATTTTAAGTCAAGTTCTACTTCAAGTTATTAGCACAGGTGTTTATAGTGCAAGAAGATAGTAACCCTTTATGCAAATATAACATAATATGAGAAATCAGAGTGAAGGATAATAAATTTTTAAATACACACATTAAATAAGTTTATTATCATTCTATAACAAGACGTCCATCAATATATTAAATTCTTAGTAGACAAAACGCCAAGTACATATACATACACAACCACTCACATTTCACGTTTACAAATTCCCAGAAGTTTAAATTCGTGCAAGAGCTGAACTTATATGACTATCTATACATATATAAGTTTTCACTTATGTGAAGATACTAGATTCCACCTTTGCTATTCTTAAAGTGCAAAATATTTCCGTAACATAGTATTTCTCGATTATTCTTATAAATGACCAAACAGCTAGTGGTTTACAAAATTATCACATGGTAGAAGTTGGTTAACGAAATTATGTACATAACTTTTGACTAAATATGTCATTAATAATTTTCCTACCACATGAACCTTTGAGTTTCTGGCGTATGGGGCCACGTGAAAGGATTATAGAGATACATACGAATTGTGAGGACGTTTAATACTACAGCCCAGATAAGCTCGATAAAAAGGATGAAACTAGGAGATGGCTTCATATGAAGACGTAGCATTAAGTACGGTAAAAGAAAGTAACGAAATTCTAACAGTTTTTGAGGAACAAGGTTAACAGCAACAACCATTACAAAAGTAAATACTAGACTAGGATGCACATTCATATTTGCTGTCACAAAGAAACCAAACGCTACGTAAACAGGAACAAGAATGTATCTAAATATAGTGCGACTCTCGAATAATCGCTTCCACACATAAAATGTATAATGACGATTATCTGCCAATAAGTAGGGATGAGCAGTTGTGTTAAAATACACAACTATCAGCCCCACGATTATCCAAAATATAAACACTGCCTTATTATTTTGTAATGCTTGCAGTGTGTCTAAAGCTCTGTAGAGTACTGTGGCAAATCCAAAAGTCATGGCAAAAATTGCAAAATAAAATATCTGAGGAATATTTATAGAGGCTTTATGCGCCTCCTTATCCCCAACCACAACTCCTTCGTTTAAAATTATGAATGTCACGAACATTCCGAAAACTATTGCATACATGAATGCTTTCGGGACAACATTTCTCACCAAGTCCGTAAGAATAATTTTTAAGTCAGTGAAACTTAAACGAGCATAGTTAGAAGTGAATTGCTGCGGCACGGGCTTTTGCTTTTTATTTGACTTCTTCGCCTGTCTTTTGTTCTTTTTGGCTTCAGCTGCTGTTGTTGGTTGCAGGAATTTTAAAAACAATACCTCACCCGAATCCCACAAAATGACACATCCATGCCATATGAGCCACACAATATTTGTTTGGCGCATTATTATTGCAAATACACCTGAAATATATGAAAGTTAAAAAAAAGGTAAATTGCGAAGATTGACCTACATTGAGAATTCAAACCGCTATTCTTACCAAGTAATGGCGATATCACGTACTGCTTTTTCAGAAACGTGTAGTGCATCAAAAGGACTGCAAAGGTAGACGCAGGATCCGTGTAATAAATGAAAGAGAAGAAATATAGAAGAGGGGTGAGACCCAGCGATAGTGTAGACATAATCCTGGTGACTTCATCTTCTTTCTGTAAAAACAGTATTACAACAAAATAAATTTTAATATACTCGCTCACAAGCTTCAACAATCGTGTTATCATCGTATAATAACACTGATTTGGTGAGCAGTCTCTTTAATATTCTTCATATTGTAATCAAACTAATAGTAAACAGCATACCTTTAATCGAATACAATTTATGCAATATAACAAATGCAAGTTCAGTAAGTTCAGGATGACATTTATAAAACGAAGATTTGACACCGAACAGCCGAAGCCGGATCCGAAAATACTTTCCGCAAATTTTAGAACACTCGCGGAGATGAGGTATAATCCCGGCAGAGTTGTTATTTTAGGATCCCACTAAAATGAATAAAATATAAAATAAGAAATCACAAAAACCCATTTTTTCAATAACAATGTATACAAGCATTACCTAAAATAATCATTACAAATTACAATTTATAACATAAATATATTGTAATCTACTCACCCGAGTCAAGTTCCCGTCACAGTACGCTTGAGCTTGGGGAATGTGGAAGATCTCATCCATGTAAGGCTCCGGAACTACATTGTTGACCAGGATATGGAGATTTGTCGTGACAGCGATGACAGCCAACGCATTTACCAGATACAGGAACATGGTTTGAGATGAAATTGCTAATTATTATTAGTTCTTACTCTTCATTCGGTAGCAGAATATTATTGAATTTCCTAATTAATATTCCCGAAAATGCAAACTGTAATAATTTCCCTTTAATATAGCCGGAAACTTAATATAGACGGTTAGATTGTTGGAAGGTTGATTTTCTTCTCTTTTACACGTTTTTAATGATAATTGAGATAAATGCGATGTATATTCGCAAGTTATTTTTATCCAGCAGAAATTATTAAAAATTAATACGGTTGTTGTCAGCAACAAACCACAACAGATCCAGTTCTTCCAATTCTCCAGAAGTTCCAGATTTCAAACTCAAAGCCGGGGCTGCCAAACAAAACTCGCATTTCCTTACACTGCGCCCAATCATTTTGATTCTTTGGCGTGGCGGGAAACCGTTTGAATATCAGAGAATGGAAATTTGAAAATGGTAAATTCTCGAATATTTACTATTATTAATCTCACTTTTGGATTTATTTGAGAAGAGAAGCAATACAATTTTTCGTTTGCAAAAATTTTCGTTGAATTTGATAAGCAAAAAACAAGTTTCTTCTGCAAAGTTATTAAGTAAATATAAAATATTCTAAAAAATAAATAATAAAACAATCTTCTAATTACATATTTTAACCACTCCAAAAATTATCAATTTAATTTATCGAATTTAATTTAACGACTTTAATTTATTTTGTAAGTCAAGTTGACATCTCAAAATCTCATAAAGTTACGCTATACAGAATCTCTTCCTGAAAAGAAGAAATATACAATGGGTTCAAAAATTAGAAACCTGTCCTTAATTACGAAGGCATTGCCTTCGCCTTCGTGTTTAAAATCGAACGAATTATCCCGGAACATGACCCAGTATTTGAAGATATCGTCGCGGTCACTGTGGACAAAAAACAATAATTGCGTGGAAAAAACGGCAGTAGGAGCATGGACTTTGCAGCAACACCGTAATGTGTGGTGAGATCACATTTAACAGTTTTGTCATAATTTTCAATAATTATCTATTAATGTTGTATACTGTTTGTAGATGGAATTGTTTTATATTATTGTTTTAACGACAAGTATTTATACATACGAAGTTGGGCTGCTATAATTGTTTGCTTTCACTTCCTACAGGAGTAAGCCCAAATTTGCTGTCGTCACCCCTGGTAAACTATCCGCCCGTAGGAATGTTCCCGATAGTGTTAAAACTCCAGATTATTATAAAACGGGACATGTCCCGCATTTAAAAATATCAGATCCGGAAATAAAGACCGAAGAGCAAATCCAAAAGCTACGCAACGCTTGTAAACTTGCAAGGGGAGTTTTAAACGAAGTAATCAAGCGTGCTAAGGTTCGTGAAGTATCATCGTATGAATACAAAACTTTTTGTATATTTTTGGTATTTATTTAAAGGCGGGACTTAATAATGAAATGAATCATATCAAGGTTGGCGTTACTACAGATGAACTGGATTCTTTTTGTCATAATTTAATCATTTCATCAGGTGCCTACCCATCTCCGCTGAATTACAAAGGATTCCCTAAATCTATCTGCACCAGCGTTAACAACTGTGTGAGTATTTTTGCTGATCCTTCAATTAATAGTATCAAGTGTAATGGCAATCACTGGTTTTCTATTGTGTAGGCATGCCATGGAATACCTGATGACAGGAAACTCCAGGACGGTGATGTTGTTAACATAGATGTTACTGTGAGTCGAAATTCTAATGTGTACACATTTACCTATCAATCTTACGTCGTGTCTTGTAACTAACTTTGACGCAATTGCATAAGGTATATCTGGACGGTTATCACGGAGATTGTTCCGAGACTGTAATGATTGGAAATGTGGATCCACATGGACAGAAGCTGGTGGATATTGCTAGGCAGTGCATGTACGAAGGTATCGGCGTTTGCGGTCCCAATGTCCCGTTCTACATGATCGGTATTAATAATTGATATTACTCTGTAATTAACGTTGTATCATTATCTAGTAATGTAGTGTACATTTGATATTATCCAAAGGAATGGCAATTCAAAATAAGGCTGAATCGCACGAGTATTCAGTCGTTCCGGCATTCGCTGGTCACGGCATCGGAGAATATTTTCATGGCCCACCAGATATTTTTCACTTTGGTAAATCTTGTACTTAATGCTTAAAGCATGCCCAATTATCCTTACTTATTTCTAGCTTTCGCAGTAGATGTTTAAAGATCTCATGAACACAATTATTTGCAGATTACGAAATTCCAGGAGTTATGAAGCCAGGAATGACATTTACTATTGAGCCCGTTATCAGTGAAGGTGGGGGTGATATAAAGATACTTCAGGATGGCTGGACAGCAGTAACCAAGGATAATGCCAGAACAGCTCAGTTTGAACATACAATTCTAGTGACACCCTCAGGCTATGAAATTTTGACTTAATTATTGGAATTTAGCGTGTTAACAATGAACGTAGCGGTAGCAAAGTGTAACAATACAACACCAAAAAATATAATATGGTACACAATTACTAAACTACGTGGAGTAAAATATCACAGCAAAGTATTGTTGTAAGAATATATTTATTTAGCAAATATGGTTTAACAAACAACATATAATCGTAATCCGTTACCAAAGATTGTTTCAGCACTAATACAATAGTGCAACATTGAGGACTCAATCTCGATTTTCGAATTACTGGCAAAGTTTACTGGAGACGACGACTTACAATTGTCTAGTCTAACAGTCGACGACTGGTAAAAATTAAACTCAAAAAGCAAGATCCAGTTGTCTTATGCTTATATTTTCTAATCGTTAAAAACATTTAAATTAGTTATATAATAAATACAAATTATAATATATTCAAGATAATAATAAACACTTGAGCATTAGCGCCCTGCATATTAGTTATCACAATGACATATCTTCATTTGCAAATGATTACATGTGTACTTTCTATCTGAATACTGTCTTTTAGTTTAGACCACGATAGTGTTCATTGCTCAAATCAATAAACGAGTTCTCAAATCGGAACAATATTATGAAACATTAGTACGGTTCCGAATTTTACTAGTAAAATATTTATACTTGCCCGAAAAGCATACATCGGATTACCAAACCGTTTCACAATGAAAAAATCATTTATTGTACATGATTATTTACACTATTTACTGCAGTATCTGAAGCATAGGATAATATCATAATTGTGACAGAAGGCGACATTTCCAAACTTATTCCGTATATGTTGCTGCCACAAGTCCCTCCAAGGTACTCATACAACAGTCAATACAACAGTCAGAGTTTGGATTGGCTGTATAATATTTATACTTACTACCTAATCGGTAAATAAATTATAATAAATAATGTCCCAACGAATCCAGTTCTAGGATGGTAAGAAAGCTATAAATAAATTTTTATTAAAACTCGGAACTTCTACACAATTAAAACATCTATCTACGCTTGCGGTTACAAGATTTAAAATAATCATCAGTGTAAAAAAAGATAAATAATTATTACTAATTATTCGAGTTAAAATCTTTTCATTACATGTGTATTCCAGACGACTAAAAATTAGTTTTAGTATATTACGTCAACAACAATAATTGAATAAGTAATATTATTCTACACTACCTCGCCTTACGACCTTATATCTATTAAAAGGTCTGTAGGGTGGCTTTTTTAAGTCATTATTAGATATTACTTTAGTTAATGTCGTATGCACGTTCATTCCCATCAACCAGTCTTCGCATCTAGTTATATGTTCTTCCGAAACAGAATTTTCAATCCAGTTCGCATGCCATTTTCCAAAGGCTTCACTCAGTCGTGACGATACCGCTCGATGAGTCTATATATATAATAAAAATGTTATGATTGCTGCAGAAGCTTCTAATGCAATAAATAAAATCAGAATTAACGCAGGATCAAGCACTTACTTTACGAGCAGTTTTGAGGGCTCCTTTAAGGTAAATAAAATTTTCACTATTAACAACAAATATCATTTTATAGGAATTCGGATTGAACTGACACTGTAGATTATCTTGAATAATATAATCATTTGATATTTTTCCATTTTCATCTCTGGAATTGAGCATAAGGTCTAAATCTATATCTTCAGGGTCGGTCTTGGTTGATGGGCTAATAAAACAAACCATCATATATTTTACTACATTTGCGGTAGAACCCTATTAAAAATAATGAAGACAAGTGCAGCGCTTACCCTCCTTCCTTCCTCAATTTCGGAGCAGTCGGATAATCTTTATCGTCGTCTTCGTTTTCCTTTTTAATTTCTGAAACTATCTCTGGAGTGGATAAATTATCTATGTTGTCATCATCTAGTTCCATAGGACAATCTGATGAACCACTGGGAGGCAGTCTTGGAATTCCAAGTTCTCCCTGGAACTTTTGCTGTCTTCGCTTTTTCCAGTTTCTGATATTTCTAGGAAGGAAAACAGGTCTTCGCGACAATTCTCGTTTAAGGTCATCAGAGCCTGAATCTCCGGGTTGAACAAATCTTTCCACATAAGCCGCCCATTTGGCGTTTTCATTGGAAGGACTTGCCGGAGGAGGATCATTTTCCAATAATTCGAAGGTAATTTTGCTCTGTTTCTTGAACTATTTCAAAAATCAAAAAAATCGTGACTTTCTGTACGGTCACTAAAAATTCTTGCCCAGAAATTAATAAGAACATAAACTTACGTAAACAACTTTAATACAGGCATCATCAGCAAAGGCTTTTTCAGCATTTTTCAAATAACATAATTCTGCAGTCAGTCTCTGAGGCATTGTTACACACAAACCACCAGCACCACCTCGTCGCTGACTTTGAAGAAACAATTCCAAACATTTCTGACAGGATTCATCTCCCACCAAAGATTGTAACTGGAATAACAACAAGTATATTAATAACATTAAATTCGGACTATTTAGACTACAGGCATTCAACTCACTTTTCTTTATTTATTGTAACTTTGTGACAACAAGCAGAATATACTGAAGTGAACTGTAATCTCACCTGTCTGACAGCATTAGCAACAACTTTATCCAAGGTATAGGCAATATAAGCATGGATTCCGAACATTTCCCTTAGAGTATCTTCATAGTTGCCAGCTTCTATGTTCCCATCCAATAAATTTCTTACCAATTCTAAGAAGAAAGGGTAGTAGTATTCCACATCAACGTCATCTGTAAAAACAACAATTAGTTACTTACTCTGACTAAATACTGTTGAAAGGGGTTGGACTTTTGTGCTGCAATATTACGAACAGAAGGGCAAATAAAATAAACTTACGCTTGGGTCGAAGTCTGAGTATAGACGCGGCAGAATTTTTCTCCGTAGGGTCTTTCAGTTCTTCTTCTCTGAGTTGGTTCGCTTTTTCTTTCATTTTATTTAATCGTTCGCATAAAATAAAATGAAGCCTCAGGAATACATACCAATAAGTATTCACGTACATAACAGTGTAAGCTTCATCCTGTCGACAAAAATATGACAATCAATAATATTGTCCTGTGCTGTACGCTCACGTTGGTACAATGAATATCATGAACTCAAAAATGGCTAAATATTTCACTTACAGCATCACAGGCAGCTACGTAGGCCATTCTTTTACGGTATCTATCAACCTCGATATCATCATCCTCCAACTTTATTTCTGCACAAGAGTCGTTTGATTAAAAGAATGCACCAATATTGTAATTGACGGATAATAAGAGAATGTCATTTTATGCTGTTTAGTAAAATATTATTTCCCGGACAATACTTACCAACATTCTCCACATTTTGTTGTTTTCGATCTCTTTTGGCAAGGACGCGTTTCGACTCTTGACTCTCCGAATGTTGTGAAGACGGAGTATTTACATTATCATTGGTACTATCAATATCCCCAGTTTCATCGTTTTCTTTTTTCACGTTTACTTGAGACCCATCCCCATTCTTTCCACCATTCCCCTTTTTAGATGTCCCGTTCTTCTTACTTCCGTTCCTTGACCCATTCTGAACTGGCATGGACACCTCTAGTGGACTTTTTCTGCCATCTAATTCATCAGGTGAATCTACAACGCAAAAATATGGTGATATTAAAAAATAATCTTTACTGCATATAGAATTCTACTGATTCATTAAACCAACGACTATATTTTAAACAGACAATTCTTTCATCAGCAATACTATGTTATTATTCTTTGGTGGGCAAAACTTACAGTCGTCTATTTCGTCCTCTGTGATCTCCAGGCGTTTATGGAAAAATATATCTGGTATAAATTGTTTTAACAACTGTTTAATTTTTCTTTTGTCTTCTTTTTGAATGCCACTCTGCCTTCGTACGTGATGAATTAGTAGATTATTGGCGTCCTCCAGTATGGATATATCTTTATGTGCGAACAGTAAATGAGGCCCAGAATATCCCGCATCAGGATCATCGAGTCTCGACAGTTGTTCTTGACGCTGCAATTCGCAATAAAAATTGATGCAATTGACCCATCACTGACATGAAACGTCTCTAACAAAGTCAACCAACAAAAGATGTTCTAGTAATACCTCTTCAGAAACTGTGTCAAGTTCCTGAATAAGCGCTTTAGAACGCAGTGCTCGGATGTCCGTTTGCTTGAAAGTTATACCTTGATGATCAAGGGACTTCAAGTAAAAACGTTCAATTTGTTCCCTCCAGATTTTATTGAATCCTTTTTGAGCTTCACGCCATTCTTCCTCCTTGGCCTTCAGACGTCTTAGAACTAAAGGTACTGCTGTAGAAGGCTGTTTTCTCAAACCATCCATGATTTCCCCAGCCTTATCCCCGTACAGTCTCCTTACTGCTCTTTGATGAATAGTTGGAGAGGACCCACCAAGGCATTCATCTAGTTCAAAGTCATTCAACTCTTCTTGGGACATCCGCGACATCTTTTTAGCTACCATTTCTAAAACCCGAATGGTTGAAGCGTTTGTTTCAATGACGACATCGAGCTAAATAGATACATTTATAATTATGTTAAACTTTTGTAAAGCCATCAGCAAAGTTAGGGGGACATTGATTGACTAAACGCCTGCGATCTGAACTTTATGCAAATTTTCTTACTTCAAAACGCTCGTCTTCGCAACGATAAATGTACTCTTCAAACTGTGTTTTCCTTGAAGTAATGAACGTAGAATCTTCAGACCAGGTAGGGAATGAGACCCACACATCGTTGAGAACCTCGTGACACAGAGAGGTCCTTCCGCTACATTTGGGAGGAACATGGTTCTTTGGCAGCGCACAGTAACTTGCCCCCAGGCGTTTACATGTTGAAAAATCTGCAACCACATACATACATGAACTACTAGTACAAGCAATTTATTTGGCAAGATAATAGAGGTACGCGACTAATTACCGATTTCCATGGACTGTTCCTCCGTTAATTTTTCTTGTTTAGCTATGGTGGCAGGTATTGGCTCATAAACTGTCGGACCATTATCATTCAACCCTATAAAATCCTTAAACCAGGCGTACAATTCGGGACTTTTCGATAAGAACGGAGTAACTAGTTGAAGAAGCTCAGATAACGATAATATTTCATCGTTGTGTAATATCAAGCACCGCAAAAAGTTTTCATAAATATCTGGGGCTTTTAGAAGCTGACGCACCTGTTTGAAATTTTAATCAATTGCAATTAAAGTAACCAACGGTTTTACGGCCTCACAACTACAAGTCTAGGAAACTAGAAATAATCGAGTTAACGTACCTTGTCAAAGAAAGCGAATTCATTTAAGCTACCATACTTCCCAGCTTCCGCCAATGAAATATCTTTAAAAGAGGACATTCGGAATTTCTTTGTGGCGGATGTGTTTTGTTGAAGCGTTGGTCTTTTAGTTGCTCCTGAGGGAGTGGATTTTACCGCTACTGGGAATTCTCGGGGAGGTTTAACCGTCTTTTTGACCGTGTCCAATGTGCTCTTAATACCAGACTAAAAATATTAAATTTGCTCAATTGCAATACTCACATTATCCATCTGTTACATTACAGTTTAATTTTCTCGAAAATCTGAGCTTACATTATTTTGATGATTTGTAGCATCAGGAAGAAATTGTCCGAATTCCTGAAGTAAGTCCTCTTGGTTTTCAAACAATTTAGAAACCTGAGAGTATACCTCATGTTCTGTCAAATGCTTTGAGGACTGAGGAAGACCTTCCTTAATATTTCGCTGTTCCTTCTGGTATGTGTGCAAAATCTCCAAAAACTGTTTGTATTTGTCTGGTTGCCCTTGAAAGCGGCTCTGAAAATGTGTTCACCAATTAGCGCTTGAGGTACATATATTAGCCACGCATACTTATCTAAGGTAAAAATATTTTAGTGCTCATATTTGCCAAAATACCTTAATTTTATTAACGTAGTTGATAGCATGATTGAACTCCACCGGCTGGCTTTGCAGACTTGGAAAGGCGGACTGAACGAATGGAGATGAAAAGGAATGTGTAAACTGTGAGGTGGATGACGTTTCAAAACTATTCGTTGTTGCTCCAAGATTCGGTGCTGGAGGTACAGGTGAGGTCCTTCCATTGTTTATTACAGTAGTTCCGCTAAAAAGGAATAATTATTATTAATATCTTTCTCTCTGAAACATTTTATTTCACAGTATGACAAGAAATTCAACCTGTGCGGAGTCAGTGTCACAGCTGATCGTATCGGTAGGCCAGATATATTATGCTGAATAATGGACGTATTAGTCGGTCCTGGTTGATGAACTGGTGAACCAGGAACAGACCCAGCTGGCACTGTGGTGTGTACAACGTACCCTCCTTGACCAATCATGCTCAAGGAAACCTAAACAAATAAAGACAACAGATTATATCGCATTCACGACTCTGAACAATCAGGCAAGTTCTCGCCCACACCTGGTTATTTGTTTGAACCTCAATTTTGTAACCCGGTGGAAGAAATGTGTTGAATCCCACGATGAGCTCCGGGTGACCACGAAACAATTGCGATACTCGAGTTATTACCCCTGGTGTATCGATACTACAAAAATTCAAATATTCCAACATGTTAACAATAACCAATGCAAAACATCCGCACAACCAGTATTAAACAATATGGTTAAAACTCTCAACTTACCTCTGGGATTTGAATTCTTTCATTATATCCAAGAAGTCATTGTACACTTGAGGCTGATTCCCAAACTTGTATTTAACTTGATCTAGATAATTCAGGGCATCCTCCACTTTCAGGCGTTGCTGGAATAGATTAAAAGTTAATATTAAAGAACAAATTCCTTAGGTGTACAATAGAAGCTAAATCTAAAATCTTCATTGCATCAATTAACTCCAGCCAAACAAAACTATTATTCTCCAGACTCAAGCCAACATCCGATAAGATGCACATATAACAATTAACCTCTATTCATAATCCATTGTCACCCAACCTCTATGACCTCATTAGCACAGCTCTTTAATAATATTAACAACACAGTAGCACATCAACATTCAACGATAGTCAACCCAGGACTCTCCCCATTGAAGTATACTTACACTTTCTCCAACTAATATCTTCTAAATTACCTCACCTAAAAAGATTTTATAATGTCCAAAAATTTCCTACAACCCAAATCGTGATGCCGTAACGACTATACACTGCTCGAAGCTGAAATGACCGTTGCTAGTTAAAACAAACCACACGCAAAACTATTTAGTCACAACTAAGAACCAAATCCTCTTATTAACCAAAAGTCCTCTAATTAGCAATTTAGTATGGCAGCCTCGTGGCTCGGCCGTCCTTCCGTTTCGTTTCCAGCAATAAAGTCAACGGACCACAATCAAACAACTTCACTTCGTATTAACCCACTTTCCAGGCTCATTTGACGATACTAGTACTGACAATGAGACCGTTCAATTTATGCAGATTGGAATGCACATCTATGTAAGTTATCATTGGCTTATTGCTGTTGTTAATAGTATTGTTATTTTTAGGAGGCAAGGGGCAACATTAATACTCCATACATACTTGATCTACATAAATAAGATAACATTGTTATACATATTTCATCACAGAACATTGTCATTATGTACATCTCATGGAATGAGCATTGTTGTTGATTCTTATTCCTTCATGATGTCTTTCCGGATTAACAAAGTTACATGTATTTTGACTTTGACTTCAAAATTTAGAAATAACAGTTCCACGAGGAAAAAAAACATTTTTCTATGCAAATATTCGGTCTAATAACATTGCTACTAATTTACTCATCATTGTCATTGACATTTTCGTTTATCCACCTGCCTGTCAAAATACGAGCCATATACTTACTAACCATACTAACTGTGAAGAACCTAGGTATATCCAATCCAGAAACGACAACCAGCAATTTAACATTAAAAATTATTTTAACATTAAAATTTAATCTAACTTTAAATATTAATTTAAACATTAAGAATTAAATACACATTAAAAATTAAATACATTAAAAATTAAATAAACATTAAAAATTAAATAAACATTAAAAATTAAATAAACATTAAAAATTAATTAAACATTAAAAATTAATTAAACATTAAAAATTAATTCTCCTAAAAATACTCCATTCAAACGCATATTATTACATTACAGACTGTGTGATCGGTCTGACAGAAAAGAAAAACATACTTCGATCTGTAGAATCTGGCATATGATTCTTCCCTATTCTAGGGATTCTAGTATCTAAATTATCGAATGATCATAAACACGAAGAAAAATAATGTGTACATGTGTTGCCCTAAACGTTCTTCTTCTTGCCTGACAGAACTACATATGTGCTCCCCCATATGTACGTGACAGGTAAGGGATGATTATGCAACCGGAATGGTTCAAAGTTGGCGCTACGGAATCCCTAACCTATGATAATAGCGAGAAAAATTGCTCCTTGTGAGTTTCCCAGTTGTACACAAGTGGGAGGTTCTGTGGGAGACAAATCTAATGAGGGCATGACTGACTCCTCCTGTTACGCTTCTTGTAGTAAAAATCTCCTCACACACACAATTCCTTTAAAAGAGAGAATGAGCCCACATACATAAATACACACAGCTGACATTCAAGATCGAATGGAGGGATGCTTGTCTAAACAGATTTTTTTCAACCTCCTGTCCTGCTGTCGTATATATAAGTATAGTTTACACACACACACATTTAACCAAATCAAATCTCAAATGCTCTCCCTCTGTCCAATCGAAGTCCTAAAAATGTTACATGTGGACATTATTATTTTTATTATTTTTCATGCTCCACAGCAAAAGTCTAAATTGCTGTCAAAAAATTACATTAAATATATAAACGTGTTACATTCCACGCCGTCCTCTCTCCTCATACTTTTCTACGAATTTATGTTTCGGGCAAAAATACCCATTGAAATATATTTCCCCCTTTCCTTCCCCAATAATAAAGTGGAAGAAACATTTACTGTTAACTTTCAAGTTTACTACATTTTTCTCTATATTTACACTCAACCCCTATGCATATGCACTGCACTTTCTTGCTTATTTATGGCCGTTTAATTTTAGAAACAAGCAATAAATGAACCTTGTGAGCTGCTTCATTTTACGGTATTATTATTGTACGTACGTTCGGGACAATTCCGGTCGTCAATAATAATAAATGAGTAAATATTGTTTAGCCTCTGCTTATCCTTCTGTACAGTTCCAAAAGGGAATTGTGATTTTTTGTTGATTGGTGATTTTTAGAAGTGCGTTGGCTTGATTCTAAATAATAATAGCTTATCCATACTGACCGGGATAGATAAATTATCTAAGATAATACAATGATTGAAGGATCAATGGACAGAAAATATTTAGAAGTATATTAATACATTGCTATTGAAGGTTTAAGATAGAGATTTTTCTCAATAATAGCAATTATTACCTCTGACTGACTGGAACTTTGATGGACATTCTGATCCGACGCCGCAGACCCAGAAGGCTGCTCACCACTACCGGAACAAGCCAAAGGATTTGGCACATGAACGGAAACGGATATACTTTCATCACCGCTGTCTGGCCCACCGACTTGTGCTGTAAAAGGGAGACAAAAAATGTTCATTAATAAACAGCTTCCGAGAACTCTGAGGCTTAGCATTTGTGAAAGGGTTAAAATTTAAAATTAATTAAATGCAAGCTCCATTCCTATGGGATTCATTCAGAATAACATTCCACGGATAACTAAAAAGTCCCCAATGTTAATAAATTAAATAATAGCATAAATGAATGTGTATTATATGTTATTGAAATCAAATCAAACAATTGAAAAAATCAAAAGTTGAGCATGGGCTTCTATACTAGAAAGGAATCTGCTGGAAAATAAAATAATAATTTACGCAATTTAATTAATTTGAATAATGAGTAGAAGAAAAATAAAATATAATGCTCCTTACGCTGCGTCTGATTTGAATTGATGGATCTGAAGGCGACCGTGCCAGTGGGGAGGCTGGTGAGGGTTCTGGCAGCGGAGGCCAAACTGATGGGAACGGAACCCGGTCCGGGAGTGATAGTGATGGCGGGACCGACAGTTGTTCCTGGAGGGACACCCAAAGGAACGGAAGGAGTTCCGGGAAGATTGACAGAGACACTATGATTAGAGCCTACCGTTGTGGCTCCGGTGAGTGTTCCCCCGGGATGGAGGTTCATCGTGTTGGGGGTAGCCAAACTAATCGACACATGAGTTTGGGCTGGGAGGTTGGATGGGGTCGTGGTCAGTGCTCCTGGATGTAAATTCATGGAGGTCACATTAGCTGGGATACTATGACTACTGAGCGTAGTATTGACGGGGGTGGCTAAATTTGACACGTTGTGCATCCCGAAGCCAGGTGGAGGGATTCCTCCTGTAATCAGAGATGGTTGACCTGCCGTGGGGGGGATCGTCGGATTCTGACCCGGATGATGAGCTGGAGATGCGGAGCGACCTAAAACACTAGGGAGTTCGGCCAACGTTATTAAAGTAGGTTGTTGTTGTTGTGGTGGCTGTTGTTGATGTCCTTCTACTCCTACTGCTGCTGCTACTACTGTTGATGCTCCTACGACTACTGCTGGATTAGTGGACAATGTCAGATTTGGACCCGTGGACACAATATTATCACCGGAATTCCCATCTTCCATCGTACTCCACTATATTTCGTCCGTCAAAAATATTTTTTTAAATTCCTCTACACAACAAATTCCACCATTTACTATTTAACATTTAATGTAATATTTCTTTCTCAATATTAAATATAACAGCGTATACGCAGATTTATCTGCTCTCCGAATCCAAAACACACACACACACACACACTCACATTCACTTGCTTCTCCCCGCTGCACTTATGAGACACTACTAAACAGCATAGTAGCTTGCACACGGAGCTTAAAGTAGAGAAATCTGTCTCTCTCTCTCCAATTTTGAAATATGCTCCCTAAAATATACACACGGGTTAAGGTTGTCGTCTATAGTGAAGCATAGTAGGAGTTGAGTATTATTAAAGTTTACTTCTCTCTCACTCTATACTGCTTGCTTGCTTGTGCTTTGCTTGGGAGAGCTTGAGCCTTACAACTTGCAACACAACACAAAAAGAGAGCCAACTCATATATGTATGGCTTTAAGGGAGAGAGGAGGATATTCCACAAGCGTCAAGTCATAAGTCTATCCATTTCCATCTATATATAACAACTCGCTTACACACACACACAACACACACGGTACGGTGTAGTGTTGTGGAAGTCCCGACTGACTGACTGTATGAATTTGGGACTGACTGATGACTGAGACTGACTGAGACTTAC